>JAQGFW010002161.1:0-33879 GCA_030463445.1 Euplotes aediculatus
GTTTATTATACCTATTGGTTTGTAAGAGATTTTACGGAAACAGCAGCGGCGGGTGAGCAGGTGTGGCTGCAATTAAGAGGTGTAAATTACAGTTCCGATGTTTTTCTGAATGGGAAAAAACTGAACGCCGCTCAGCACAAAGGAATGTTTCTGCGGCAATATTATAATATCACCAGTCTGTTGCGGAAGGATGGTAAAAACCGTCTGGCAGTACTTGTTTATCCTCCCGATCCGGTAGGTAATCCAAATGGTGGTCAGGGTGGCGATGGAACCATTGCCAAAAATGTAAGTCACCAGTATGTTGCCGGCTGGGACTGGATTCAGCCGATACGTGATCGCAATACGGGCATCTGGGATAAAGTAATTATCGAGAAAACCGGTTCTGTGAACCTGATCAATCCTCATCTGGTTACACTGGTACCGGGCAAAAGAAAACCTTCCGGCGATCAGGAACCCGCAATGATAAAGGTTTCTGCAGAATTGCAGAATACTTCCAGGGCAGTCGTAAATGGAGTACTGCGGTATAAGCTAGATGGAAAAACGATTAGTAAAAATGTCACACTCAAACCTCAAAGCATAACCGAAATTCAATTGCCTGATCATATACTGGTAAATCCAATACTCTGGTGGCCTAACGGTTATGGTAAGCCGCATTTATACCCTGTTGTAGTGGAATTTGTAGCAGGTGGAAAGGTATCGGACAGCGATTCACTGGAACTGGGAGTAAGAGAAATTAAAGCAGATTGGAACAGTACTACCCGCAGTAAGCAGATATGGGTTAATGGCCAGCCGGTATTCATTAAAGGAGCTAACTGGATCATTTCTGATGCGATGTTACGCTTCAGTGAGGTACGATATGATGCTGAAATCCGGTTTCACCGCGATATGAACCTGAATCTTATCCGGATTTGGGGAGGTGCCATTTCGGAGCGACCGGAATTTTATGAGGCCTGCGATCGCTACGGCATGCTGGTGATGCAGGATTTCTGGGGATCGGGTGATTGCAATGGGCGATGGGTGGATCCGAAGAAAAAAGACGACCAGTGGACCCGAAGAAAATATCCGGATGATCATGGATTGTTTCTGCATTCTGCTGAAGATCAGATCAAAATGA
This sequence comes from Euplotes aediculatus, assembly GCA_030463445.1. Lineage (NCBI taxonomy): Eukaryota > Ciliophora > Spirotrichea > Euplotida > Euplotidae > Euplotes > Euplotes aediculatus. Next base: position 1,115 of record JAQGFW010002161.1, read on the forward strand.
TCCGCAACCATGCCTCCCTCGCAATGTGGTGCGGTGGTAATGAAATCACTTTACCGCAGGATATTCAAACAACCTTGCGGGATTCCATCCTTCCGAAACTGGATGGAACTCGCTGGTTCGTGGATTATTCCAATTCTGATGATATGTCCTATAACTTCCTCGGAGGCAATGGGGATGGCCCTTATGGAATTCAAAACATACATACATTTTTCAATCATCGGACCTGGCCCTTTAATTCTGAAATAGGTTCTGTAGGTGCAGGGGATTATGCCTCACTGGAGCGGTTTATTCCGGAACAGAATCTTCTGCCCCCGGTATACAATTCTGAAACCCGCCGGGAGATAGTAGATTCTGTATGGGAATACCATAAATACATCGGATACGGGAAATACATTGATACCTATGGTAAGCCAACTGATCTGAAAGATTGGGGACGCAAAGCACAACTGGTGAATTATGATCAGTATCGCTCATTAATGGAAGGATTCAGTTCGAGAATGTGGGAATGGTATACCGGTGTAATCATCTGGAAAACGCAGAATCCCTGGACGGCCTTACGCGGGCAGATGTATGATTACTACCTGGATCCCAATGCCTGTTTATATGGTTTGCGACAGGGGAGTGCGCCGCTAAACTTCTTTTACAATCACGCAGATACCAGCCTGCACCTGATTAATAATGGTTTTGTTCATCAATATGACCTGATGCTCGTAATGAGTTTGTTTGATAAAGAGGGAAAGGAGCGAAGTCTCGGGCAGGTATTTGCAGAAATTGGTCCGTCTACCACAAGGAAAGTAATGGATATCCAGCGGGCCATCCGTGCAGCATCAAGGGAAGAAGGCTGCTTTCTGAGTTTGAAAATCCTGAATCTGGAAAAGCAAGTATTGTCTCAAAACCTTTACTGGCTGCCGGATTCAACCGGCCAGTACAGTGGATTGAACAGGATGAAAGAAGTGAAGCCGGAGATCCGGGTAAGGGAAACGGCGAAGGGGAAAATTGCCGTAACCATAGCTGTGCCGGCTGGCGGACCGATATCCTTCTTCAACAGGTTATCGCTGGTGGATCCCTCCACCAAAAAGCGCTTACTCCCGGTATTTTACGAGGATAATTATATTTCTGTTTTACCAGGTGAAAGCAGAACAGTAGAACTGGACTATTCACCAAAGCAGGGACTTACACCCTTACTATCTGTAGAAGGCTGGAATTTACCTGTTCAATATCTGAACATCAACTGACAACTATGCAACGGTATTTTTTGCAACTGGTGATGCTGGCTGGATTGGTGATCCTGGAAAATAAAGCACTGATAGCTCAGCAGGACCGTCCCAATGTAATTCTGATCTATTCAGATGACCAGGGTTATTCTGATCTGAACTGTTATGGATCAACCGATTTGTATACCCCGAACTTAGATAAACTGGCGGGTCGCGGTGTTCGTTTTACTGAGTTTTATGCTGCGGCTCCTGTTTGTTCACCTTCCAGGGCAGCGTTGCTAACTGGCAGGGTACCCCAACGGGCAGGCCTATCCGATAATGCTTCTTCCAAAGAAGGAGTGGCTGGAATGCCGGCCGCTCAATATACCATGGGAGAATTATTCCGGGATGGCGGATATAAAACAGCACATATTGGTAAATGGCATGTCGGGTATTCCCCGGAAACCATGCCCAATGCCCAGGGTTTTGATCACTCCTTTGGATTTATGGGAGGTTGCATTGATAATTATTCGCATTTCTTTTATTGGGATGGTCCCAACCGCCATGATCTCTGGAGAAATGGCAAAGAAGTGTATGCCCCTGGAAGCTATTTTCAGGACCTGATGGTAACAGAGGCGGCCAACTTTATGCAGCAGAACAGGGCCACTCCGTTTTTTATTTATTTCGCATTGAATACACCGCATTATCCGCTTCAGGGAGATACAAAATGGCTGGACTATTATAAAAAACTGCCATCTCCACGCAGGGAATATGCGGCATTTGTTTCTGCTATGGACGAGCGGGTTGGGGCCTTACTGGCGAAACTGGATGAACTGGGACTAACTGAGAACACTATTGTAATATTTCAGTCGGATCATGGTTATTCAGAAGAGATCAGAACATTTGGAGGCGGCGGCTCTGCAATCGGATTAAGGGGGTCCAAATTCAGTTTATTTGAAGGAGGTATTAAAGTGCCGGCTATCATCAGCTGGCCAAAGCGGTTGTCCATGAACGTTACCAGGAATCAGTTTGCAACAAATATAGACTGGTATCCGACTCTTGCCGGGTATTTCGGATTACAACTACCGGATAAAAAGCTCGACGGAAAAAACCTGAAGGAACTCATTGAATCTGGCAAAGCAGCTTCACCGCATGCGATGTTTTTCTGGCAAAGCGGTGGTAAAAAGGACGCTCCACAGTGGGCCGTCAGAAAAGGTAATTGGAAATTATTACATGCTCCGCTCCAATCAAATCCGGATGAATTGGATGGAAATGGATTTATGTTGGTTAACCTGAAAGCAGATCCTGCTGAGAAAATAAATCTTGCTTCAAAAAATCCGGAGCAGGTGCGTGAATTGCTGGCAGCTTACCAGCAATGGAGCAAAACAGCAACGGATCAGTAAGCTGTTCGGATTGCAAGCGATTGCAATTCTGGCGATTCCCTTTTCTGTGGAAGTATTCGCATCGATACCTTGAGGAAATACGGTAAGGCTAATAAATCCAATACCCATTTCAGGCAATTCTTAAAAATTAAGTGTAAAAAAGGCCCTTAATAAAAGCAATCGGTTGAAATTTTCTGCCTACATTTAAAATGCCAGGTCGTTTCAGCCATATGAAATATCTATTTGCCATTCTTTTTTCGTTGCTGCTTTTTAGTGGAAAAGCCCAGCAGAAGCAGCCGCTTACATTATGGTACCGTCAACCAGCCGGATTCACCTGGGAGAATGCCTTGCCCATTGGAAATGGATTTCTGGGTGGTATGGTCTATGGCAATGTTCAGGAGGAACTGATTGCGTTGAATGAACATACTGTCTGGACTGGCAGTCCGAACCGAAATGATAATCCGGCTGCATTAGAGGCATTGCCCAAAGTAAGAGAATTGATAAATACCGGCAGGCAAAAAGAGGCAGAACAGCTTGCCAATGAGCAGATCATAACCAAAAAGTCACATGGTCAGTATTTCGCGCCGGTTGGCACACTGCACCTTGCAATGGATGGACAGGAAACATACAGCGACTATTACAGAGAGTTGGATATTGATGCTGCCCTCGCTACCACCAGGTACAAATCAAATGGCGTGCTATACAAACGGGAAGCCTTCGCCTCGTTGGCGGATCGGATACTGGTTGTTCGGTTGAGTGCCGATCAGCCGGGAAAGCTCAGCTTCACCCTGCGATATTCCACTCCTCAGCCAAAAGCAGCTGTAACAACTACAAACAATTTGCTGGTATTGACTGGCACCACACCGGATCACGAAACAGTGCCAGGTCTGGTGCGTTTTTATTCCGCAGTGCAGGTAAACAATTCCGGAGGAACGCTGCAGGCAACGGATACCAGCCTGCAAGTTAAAGGGGCAGATGAAGTAGTGCTTTTGATCTCCATTGCTACCAATTTCAATTCGTATAAGGATCTCCGTGGTAATGAGCAGGAGCGGAGTTTATCCTGGTTGAAAAAGGTTGCCGGTAAATCCTATGCCCGATTAAAGCAGGATCATAGTCAGCATTACCAGCGGTATTTTAAACGCGTTCAAATAGATCTTGGAACTACAGCTGCGGCAGCCGAACCCACTGATGAGCGACTTCGAAAGTTCAGCAGCCGGAATGATCCACAGCTGGTGAGTTTATATTATCAATATGGAAGGTATTTGCTGATATCTTCTTCTCAGCCAGGTGGGGAGCCGGCGAATCTGCAGGGGATCTGGAATCATAAAATGTTTCCTCCCTGGGATAGTAAGTACACGATCAATATCAATGCGGAAATGAATTACTGGCCGGCGGAAAAAACCAATCTGTCTGAATTGCATGAGCCCTTTCTGCGTATGGTCAAAGAGTTATCGGAAACAGGAGTGGAGACTGCCAGATCGATGTATGGTGCAAGGGGATGGGTGGCCCATCACAATACTGATATCTGGCGGATTACCGGTCCCGTTGATGGTGCCTTCTGGGGCTTGTGGATTGCAGGCGGGGCCTGGACCAGTCAGCATTTATGGGAGCATTTCTTATATACAGGAGATCTTGAGTTTTTAAGGAAAAGCTATCCTGTGCTGAAAGCAGCCAGTCAGTTTTACCTTGATTTTTTAGTACCGCACCCGACTGAAAAATACCTGGTGATCAATCCTGGAAGTTCGCCGGAGAATGCTCCTGCTGCTCACGGCGGCTCTTCCCTGGATGCAGGCACTACCATGGATAATCAGCTGGCCTTTGATTTATTCAGCAGTACGATCCGGGCAGCAGAATGGCTAACTACAGACAAAGCATTTTCAGATTCCCTTAAAATCTATAGGTCCCGCTTGTCTCCTATGAGAATCGGACGATTTGGTCAGTTACAGGAATGGATGGAAGATATTGATGACCCGGCAGATCAGCATCGACATGTTTCTCATTTATATGGATTATATCCTTCCAATCAAATTTCACCCTATCGTACACCTGAATTACTTCAGGCGGCCAGGGTAAGCCTGGAGCATCGGGGAGATGTATCAACGGGTTGGAGCATGGGATGGAAAATTAACTGGTGGGCTCGTTTGCAGGATGGTAACCGGGCATTAAAAATACTCCGGAATCAGTTGTCGCCTGTTGGTACCAATGGTGCAGGAGGCGGGAGTTATGATAATCTGTTTGATGCACATCCGCCCTTTCAGATTGACGGAAATTTCGGTTGTACTTCCGGAATAACAGAAATGTTGCTGCAGTCGGCGGATGGCGCCGTTCATCTGTTACCTGCATTGCCTGATCAATGGGAGCAAGGAGTCGTATCCGGCTTAAAAGCCAGAGGAGGATTTGAAATAACAGAGTTGAGATGGAAGGAAGGAAAAATAAAAAAGCTGGTGATTAAATCCCATTTAGGAGGGCTGCTTCGGTTGAGAGCAGGGCATCCGCTAAAATTTGCTTCTGGTAAGCCCTTAGCAACAAGTGCTGGTATGAATACCAATCCTTTTTATGCCATAGAATCCATACCTGCTCCGATAGTAGCAGCAAATGCAACAGCTATAAAAACTTCTTTTAATGCTGTGATCGAATACGATCTTACTACCAAAGCAGGTGGAACCTATACCTTTATCGCTCAATAAGCAAACAGTCAGGAAGCATTTTCTTTTCTGACTTTGGCAATATATTCCGAGGGTAGCATATTGTACTTTGCTTTAAAGGATTTGGCAAAATAGTTAGGCGTGGAAAAACCAACTGAATAAGCAATCTCAGCCACATTCATATCAGATTTCTCCAGCAGTATGGCAGCTTTTTCCAGTTTGACCGACCGTATAAATTCTACTGGTGTTTGTCCGGTTAACTCGAGTAGTTTATTGTAAAGAGAACTTCTGCTCATGCCTACCTGCCTGCTTAATTCTTCCACTGAAAGCTGGGAATTATTCAGGTTCTCGTCCAGGTATTTCAAGATCGTGTGGAGTAGCTTTTCGTCCGCGGATTGAATCTCCACTTCGGGCGTTAATGCCTTTATCTGTTTGGAATAGGTTGTTTTCAGGGTGTCATTCAGCACCAGCAGATTTTTGATTTTCGCATATAACAATTCGAAATTAAAAGGCTTGGTGATATAATCATTCGCTCCTGTTTTTAATCCTGTTAACTGATCGTCCTCTCCGGTTAAAGCTGTTAAGAGAATGATTGGTATATGCATGGTTCGTTTATCAGCTTTTATTTTCTGACAGAATTGAATGCCATCCATTTCCGGCATGCTGATATCACTTACAATCAATTGGGGATGATGTGTCAGGGTTTTTTGCCATCCTTCTTTACCATTCGTGGCTTCAAATACTTTGTAATGTAAACGAAGGTTGTCTTTTAAATAGAATCTGAAATCGTCGTTGTCTTCCACCAGCAAAACAGTAGGTAAACTTCCCGCGACAGGATCAATGGTTGCCTTTTCGTTCTTGTCGTTTTGCTTTTCTTCACTTGCATTGATTTCGGTGGATGATTCCTGCTCCATCCTGGGTTCTTCGAGCAGTGTAAGTGGAAGCAGCACCCTGAAAGTGGTGCCTTTATCCGGAATGCTTTCCATTTCAATCTGCCCACCATGCATTTTTACAAACTCTTTGGTGATGGATAATCCAATACCAGTTCCCTGGTTGAGAATGGAGGCAGGCGACTGGTGTTGGAAGAACAGGTCATAAATGCTGGATTGCTGTTCCTGAGGTATGCCGATACCGGTATCGGAAATGGAAATCTCTACCCAGGTCTGATCTGTGGTCGTACGTTTCGCCCAATTCAGCGACATATGAACCGAACCGCCTTTATTGGTAAACTTGAATGCATTGGAAAGAATATTGAAGAGGATGCGTTCCAGTTTATCGTGATCAAAACTGGTGTGTAATTTCTCAATCAGGCTGGTATAGCTAAAGCCTATTTTTTTGCGATCTGCCAGATCTACGAATGCCTGACTTATTTCTTTCATAAAAGGAACGAGGTCGCCTTCAGTTGGAACGAGTTTTAATTCATGTTCCTCCATTTTACGGAAATCAAGTAACTGGTTTACCAGGTTCAACAAACGTTTGGCATTGTGTTTTACCAATAGCAATTGCCTGGAGTCATTTCCGGGTAAGTCCTTTTTGATTAAACTCTCAACTGGTCCAAGTATTAAAGAAATAGGCGTTCTGAATTCATGACTCAGATTGGTAAGGAATTTTATTTTCAACCGATCCAGTTCTCTAACCCGTTCCACTTCCCGGCGTTCCTGTTCAATTTTTAGTTGTTCCTGTTCCTGTGCAAATTTTCGCTTCCACTTTTGCAGCGATAAATACCGGATATACAAAAGAATGCCCAGGGCTGTAAGGAAGTAAAAGATATACGCATAAATTGTTCTCCAGAAAGGGGGATGAACAATTACCCGGATGGAAGTTCCGGCTTCATTCCATAATCCATCATTATTACTGGCCTTCACCCGGAACCGGTAGGTGCCGGGATCCAGGTTGGTGTAGGAGGCACTTGTCTGATTGCCAACCTCATTCCAGTCTTTATCAAATCCCTCCAGCTGGTAGGCGTATGTATTCTGCAGCGGTGCGGTATAGGTTAACCCTATGTATTCCAGTGTGAAATTCTGTTTAAAATCCAGATTGATTTCTTCCGCAACGGAAATATGGTCATTAATCGGACCGTCTTCAGCAGGTAATACAGACTGATTTCCGATTTTAATATCCGTTAAAACAACAACAGGAATATTGGTATTTTTAATCAGGTTGGCAGGATTAAAATAATTAAACCCTTCCTTACCTCCGAAATACAATTCACCATTACGGAGGCGTAGCGCTGAACCCCGCACAAAATTGTTTCGCTGCAATCCATTGTGGAAATTATAGTTGTTTATTTTTAAACGTACAGGATCGATACTGCTAATTCCATTATTTGTACTTACCCATAACAAGCCGGAGCTGTCTTCCACGAGCGTATAGGCCATGCTGTTAGCTAATCCGTCTTTTTCATTGAAGGTCTGAAAACTACTGTCCTTCGGGGAAAAGCGAACGATTCCTGAGCCAAAAGTACCCATCCACAGATCACCTCTTCTGTCTTTGAGTAAACATTGAATTTTATCGTTGGGCATCTCGCTGTTCACAGATTTTAATACCCGGAAGTCGTTGGTTTTTTTATTCAGGCAGGCAATACCACCTCCATGGGTTGCGATCCAGACATTGTTATCGTTTTCTTCCAGAATATCTCTAATATATCCATTGATTGGTAACAGGATATCACCGGGGTGTTTGGGAAAGGGAGTATAACGCCGGATAACCTGAAAGCTGGAATTGAGCACATTGATTCCCTGTCCATTCATCCCGAGCCAGATTTCCCCGTTTTTCATGGGACTTATTACAAAAACTTCATTGGCATTAAGGTTGGCAGCACTATTGCCTGCCCGGATGCGTTGAATCGCTCCGCTTTTCGGCTCCATCACCAGTAATCCATCACCATAGGTGCCGATCAGCAGTTTTCCATCCGGAAGTTTCTTAAGCGTTAATACGTCAATTCTGGAGTTGGAGCCAGCTCTCAATGATGGAATGGAATATTGTTTGAATAATTGCGTTTTCGGATCAAAGAGACTGAGTCCTCCTCCTTCTGTTCCGACAAAAACATTGCCGTCCGAATTTTCTGCAAATGCTTTTACGATCGGGTCATTTAATCCATAAGGATCAAAGGGATTACTTTTTACATGATTAAACAGGTTGAGGTTGCTGTCAAACTTATTGATCCCGCCACCAATGGTACCAATCCAGTAAATACCCTGTTCGTCAATGAACAGGCTGCGCACCTGTTTGGCAGTAAGTCCGTGAAGATTTCGCTGGTTCTGTTTAAAACTGGAACTACGGCCGGTTTGCAGATCCATGATCTCTAGTCCGTCTGAGGTACCTATCCAGAGTTGTTGTCCATCTTCGGCGAGTGCATTAACGGAGGCGTTAGTTAGCTTTTTAAAGGATTGCGTTTGAGGCAGGTATCGGTACAGACCATAACCGGTACCAATCCATACAGTGCCTGTTTTATCTTCCCTGATTGCATTCACCGTTTCATCTGACTGAATAGCTGTTGGGTCAGCCAGGTTGGCGAAATAGCGAAGGGTTTTGGCTGCCGGGTTATACAGGTGAAGTCCTTTACCGGTGCCGATCCAGATATTTTGCTGGCTGTCTTCATACAGGCAGGTAGGGGGAGTTTGAATGGTTTTGTCAACAGAAGCCGGACTGATTTCGATATCCCTGGTTATCCCGGTTGCCGGATCCAGTTGAGTGATGCCATCAAAATGAGCGATCCAGATCATTCCTTTGGAATCGCTGATCACGGACCGGATAACATTGTTCTGGATAGCGTCTTTTTTATTGATTGCGGGGTAATGCTGGAACCGATCCCTTTTGCGATCGTACCTGTTTAGAGAGCCACCACTGGTTCCGATCCAGATATTGCCTGCTTTGTCCTCATGCAGGCTCAGAATTTCGTTTGACTGCAAACTGCCTTCACTGGGTTCTTCCCTCCGGTATATGGAAAAATTGGTGCCATCGTAGCGGGCCAGTCCATCATCTGTACCTGCCCATAGCCAGCCTGATCGGTCTTTCAGTATAACATTTACCGTATTGGATGCCAGTCCATCTTTTGTGGTAATGGCGCTCAGGTTGAGCTGGTTGGGTTGAGCCTGCAGATTTCCCGAAAAAAAACTCAGGCAAAGAAGTAATACTGGCAACAGATAACTTTTCATACAGCTGGCAAAGCAATGGTAAACGAATCGGTTCAAGCTACAACATACATTCAAAATCAGGTATTTAGATAATGATTTTCCTGTTTTAAACATTTGTTCCATGAGTTTCGACAAATGTGCTATTGTTCATTTTCCGGGGCTAATAACTTCATCACAGTAAACAATCTCAAAAGGCATTCATTCAATTCCCTGACAAATAAAAAACAATAAAATGTAAAAAAGACATTTAACTAAACTGCCAACAACGAAAACGATTTTTTATGCTGCCATGTCAACCTCCTGTCTTCTTTCTGAAGCTATTTCCCTTTTACTCCAATTTATTATTGCCGGCTCCCGCTTGTTTTTTGGTGAGCCCTTTCTGGTTTCAGCAGACTCCATACTGGTGTGTTTTAAGGCATGAAAAAAAGATTTCATAAATCATTTGAAAAGACAAATAAAAAGACGATTATTGCAATCGATTGCAAAAACCAAAATTCTAACGATTATGAAAGTACTAACGATTCTGCTTGTGGTGCTGTGCCTTCTGACAGTACCAGTTTTTGCCCAGAGTCCGGTTACCGGACGGGTCACAGATGGGCAGGGGAAACCGATACCCCAGGCTTCTGTGGTTGTAAAGGGCACCGGCAATGGTGTTAGCACCAATGATAACGGTGAATTCTCCATTGCTGCACCAGCCAACGGAACGCTGGTTATCTCCTCTGTTGGGTTTCCTTCTAAAGAACTGGCTATCAACGGAAAAACACAGTTTTCAATTACTCTTGAAGCGGGTGCGGCCGATCTCGATCAGGTGATTGTGGTGGGGTATGGAACCCAGCGGAAAAGAGATGTTACCGGCTCCACCGTATCGGTAAAAGGGGAAACTTTGAACGAAGTAAAAGCTCCCAATATTTTCAATCAGTTGCAAGGCCGTGCTGCGGGGGTGGATATTGTGAATAACAGCACCCAGATTGGAGCAGCCGGACAAATACGAATCCGGGGAAACCGCTCCATTACGGGTAATAACAATCCGCTTATTGTGGTGGATGGAATGGTATATGGTGGTAGTGTCAATGATATCAATCCTGATAATATTGCCAATGTGGACATCTTAAAAGATGCATCCGCAACAGCCATTTACGGATCTCGCGGATCTAATGGTGTAATTATTATTACCACTAAAAGAGGTACTTCCGGAAAAGCTACCACTACCTATAACGGATATGCAGGTATGTCAAAAGCAATTGATACCTGGCGTGTTTTCAATGCAGAAGAATACGCACAGTTCAAGGAAGATGCCAGACAGGGCCAGCCTGCCTTCCAGACTAACCCGAATGTCATCAGTCCGTATGCGCTTACGCCTATCGAAACCTCCAACCTGGCAGAGGGTGTAAACACAGATTGGCAGGATCTTCTGCTTACAACCGGTTTACGTACCGGTCATGATATCAGTGTACGGGGTGGTACAGATAGAACCCAGTATTTCTTTGGCCTGGGTTATTATCGGGAAACAGGTATTGTACACGATCAATCTCTGGATCGCCCTTCTTTCAGTGTGAATATTGATCACAAGATGAGCGATAAACTGAAAATCGGTTTCAGCAGTTTTAATACGATGTTTTATTCCAATCGGGTTGGTACCAATGCTTTTGGAACAGCTACCCGTATCGGACCTATTTACAAGCCTTATAATGAAGATGGTACACTGAACCTGCAGCCTACGGTTCAACAGGGTGTGGACAATAATACCTTTAACCCGTTGACAGCTATCGGCAACAATGACCTTATTAAAGCAAGAAGCCGGCGGTATCAGTTTCAACACAACATATACGGTGAATGGCAGATTCTGAAGGAACTGAAATTCCGGACAACCTTTGGTTTCAGCTGGTCACAAACCTTCAACAGCAATTATAATGGTCCGGGTACCATTTTCAACACCAATACCAATACGGCAGGATCAAACCTCAGTCAGTCCAATGCAGAAGGCTGGCAGTACACGATCAACAATTCACTGGAGTACAATAAGCTCTTCGGAGGCAAACATAAAGTACAGGCCCTGGTATTACAGGAAGTGCAGAAAAACAATTTCCAGTCGCAGGGCTGGACAGGTCAGGGTGTTCCGGCAAACTATATTGAAGATTATAATTTTCAGTTGGTTAACTCCATTAACCCCCAGGCTGGTCAGTACAGTGAATCTGGCATCATCGGTTATATGGCCAGGGTCAATTATGCATTTGATGATAAATACCTGCTAACGGCTACCTTCCGTACAGATGGTGCATCTGTATTGGCTAAAGGAAATCAATGGGTTAGTTATCCGGCACTCTCACTTGGCTGGAATATTGACCGGGAAGGCTTTATGCAAAGCCAGGACCTGTTCAGCAGTCTGAAACTTCGCGCAGGCTGGGGGATCAGTTCGAATGCGGGAATCAATCCCTACACTACCCTGGGAAGTCTGAATACCGGATTCTATAACTATGGCCAGGGTACTACACCACTGGTGAATTTTGTGAACGGATATACGATCAACACGATTCCGAATCCAAATCTTACCTGGGAAAAAACCAGGGGTATCAACTTCGGATTGGATTTCGGATTGTTGAACAATCGCTTAACAGGTACTATTGAATATTATAATACCAGCACTACGGATATCCTGCTGAGTAAAAGTTTACCAAGAAGCCAGGGCGCGAACTCCATTCTGACCAATGTTGGTGAAACCGCTACCAATGGTATGGAGTTCAGTTTGAGCAGTTATAATGTGCAGGCCAAACAACCGGGTGGCTTTACCTGGAGAACGGATGTGAATGCCTTTTTTAACCGCGAAAAAATTGTAGCCCTGCAGCAGGGATTACAGCAGGATATTGCCAATGGATGGTTTGTTGGTCAGCCAATGACGGTGATCTATGATGTTAAAAAAATCGGTATCTGGCAATTGGGCGAAGAAGCAGAAGCAGCACAATATGGTCAGGCTCCTGGTGATATAAAATTGGAGGACGTAAATAAAAACAATGCGATTGGTCCGGAAGACCGCCAGATTATTGGCGACTTCCAGCCAAACCTGGTAGCCGGTCTGACTAACAGTTTCAGCTACAAAGGGTTTGATCTGAACATCGTTATGTTTGGACGATTTGGCCAAACTGTTGCAGCCACTTATTTGTCGGCTGATGGTGGTGCAGCCGGTTATCCATTCTTTCTCAACAGCCGGGTGAACCAGCATAAAATTAATTACTGGACACCGACGAATCCAACCAACGATTTCCCGCAGCCCGATGCGAGTCGCGATGCACAGTTGTACACCTCAACCCTTACTTACCGCGATGGTTCATTCATTAAAATAAGAACCATTGATCTTGGGTATACATTTAAGAAAGCCTTGCTGGAGAAACTGAAAATGCAATCCTTGCGGGTATATGTGTCTGCTCAGAATCCATTCATTCTTTGGTCGCCGCTGGTTCGCGACGGACTGGGAATTGATCCGGAAGGAAATGGTACTGGTAATGCTGTCAACTCGAATGCAGGTGGTGGATCTCCTGTTCAAACCAGGGCCATTACTGTGGGTATGGGTGTTCCGCCAAGTCGGTTATTCATTTTTGGCGTAAACCTGAATTTCTAACCGAAAAAAATCAAACGATGCGTATAAGAATAATTAACTACAGTTTTGTTGTTGCCCTGTTCGCTATGATAGCAGCAGGATGTAGCAAGGTTCTGGATGAACAACCGAGGGCTGGAATTGATCCTTCCTATTTCCGTACACCTGAAGGTATTCAGGGTGGTATAGCAGGTATTTACTCTTCTTTCCGCGGTCATTGGGGAACCCAGATTTTTACCCAGTTGTTTAATGCGGGAAGTGATGAATTTAAAAGAGGCGCTGCGGCTGATGTTCCGCACTGGTACAATTTCAACAATGCCCAGATCCGCACAGAGGCAAATAACTATGCAGGTTTCTGGAATGCCATGTTCATCAATATCAATACGGCGAATGGCGTACTGGAATATGGGGCAGCTGCCAATATGCCTGAAGCAACCAAAACCCAGGTATTGGCACAGGCCAAATTTTTGAGAGCCTTCTGTTATTATTATCTGGTAACAACATTTGGTGATGTTCCCTTGCATACAGATTTCAATACAGCGGAATCTACTGCTGATTCAAGAGCTCCGATTGCTGATGTATATGCGCAGATCATTCAGGATCTGACGGAAGCTGCGGAAGATCTTCCCAATTTGCCCGCACCGGGAACAGGAAAGCCAGCCACCAAGGCAACGGCTCTCTATCTGCTTTCCAAAACCTATTTGTGGAGAGGCTGGTCAGATGCTGCACAATCGGGTGACTTCAATAGTGCCTACACGATTGCAAAAGGATTGATTGATAATAAAGCTCAATATGGACTGGATCTCTTGCCTTATTTCCCCTCTGTGTTTAAAGAAGGAAATGAATACAGCGCGGAAGTATTAATGGTAATCGATCATACCAAAGATTTGAAGTATGGTCAGAATTCAAATCCCGGTACCGGTGCTACGAATTTCCAGGAGAACAAAGCGAACTTTTTCTTTCGACCGAACTATCCGGCAATTAACGCGAACTACCCTGCAGGTGGTGGTTCCAACCTGACTGTCCGGGATATCAACAATGGTCGCCCTTTCCAGCGGATTCGCCCAAATACCCGTTATGTGATTGATGTGGCATTTGCAAACCGCGAAACAGATTCCCGCTATGATGGAACCTTCCAGACAGTATGGTTATCTAATAATTCTCCCATGTCTGCTGTTGGATCTCCGGGCGCTACAACGCCGCGTGGTCAGCTGATCAATGGTGTTGATACTTCTATCTGGATGGCTGACAGAATTGTTACCAGCCAGGAAAGAGCGAATTTCAAAGGGGTGATTTTTGAACCGGAACATTTGCCCGGTGCAACTGTACCGTATACCGCCAGTTATTATCCCAATCTTCGCAAATGGGATGATTCCACCAGGGCAGATATGAATGATTATTCAGATCGTCCTTTTATTCTCTTCCGTTTTGCAGAAGTTTATCTGATCGCAGCTGAAGCAGCTATTCAGGGAGGCGCTACTCCGCAGGATGCAGCAGCCATGATCAATGTATTAAGAACAAGGGCAGCATTAAAACCCAACCAGTCACCAGCACAATACAATGCCGCAGTTGCTGCACAGCAGGTTTCTGCTGCAGAGATGAATATCGATTTTCTGCTGGATGAACGCAGTCGCGAATTGTTTGGAGAATATACCCGGTGGTGGGATCTGGCCCGAACCAAAAAACTGGTACAGCGGGTGAAAGCCTTTAATTCAGAAGGGGCCGACGGTGTGCAGGAACACCATCGCTTACGACCGATTCCACAGGAACAGATTGACCTGGTAACAGAAGGTCCGCCATTCCCGCAGAATCCTGGTTATGAATAGAATTTAAGTAGCTGAAAAGCATATGGCTTGGTTATCCATATTCCGGAACAGGGAGATTTCTTCTTCCTGTTCTTTTCCATTTTAAGCAGCTTCCTATGGTTAGGCAAATTTTATACATACTGTTCCTTAGTTTGAGTTTATCCGGATCTTCTCAAACAACAATGAGTAAATCTCCCACCGGTAAAAATAACCGGGCGCATCAATGGGGTGAGGTAATTATGACCTGCACGGCCAATGATACCGATCGTTTTCGTCCACGCCCCACCGTTACCTCCCGCTTTCTGGGTTTGATTTGGACCGCAGTATTCGATGCCTGGTCGCGTTTTGATGCTTCCGCTAATCCCCTGTACTTAAACGCTGCGCGCAGGCCAGCTAAAGAACATACGCTTAGCAACAAAGAAATAGCAATCAGCTATGCAGCCTATCGTACGGCACTTGCTTATTTTTATTCAGACTCCCTGCTTCTGCAAAATACCATGCGGTCAATGGGGCTTGATCCGGCGAATCAGTCATTGGATCCAACTACCCCGATAGGTATTGGGAACCTGGCTGCCAAACAGGTATTGGAGAAGAGGGCGAATGATGGTTCCAATCAATTGGGTAATTCACCTGGCTCTAATGGGAAACCATATAGTGATTACACTTCTTATCATCCCAGAAATACAGCGGATCAACTGGTGGAATTGGCAAGATGGCAACCCAAATATTTTTCAGATGGAAAGGGCGGGCGTTTTGCACCAGCCTGTTTAACTCCCCAATGGGGATTGGTAAAACCTCTGCTGATCGATTCCGGTAATCAGTTCAGGCCAGGGCCTCCTCCTGCCATTGGCTCTGACCAACTCCATAAAGAAATTCAGGAAGTGGTGTACCTGCAAGCCAGTTTAACCGATGAACAGAAAGCATTGGTGGAGTTCATGCGCGATGGCCCAAAATCAGTACAACAGGCAGGCCACTGGTTCATCTTTGGGCAACAGGTCTCCATCCGCGATCAACACACGCTGGATCAGGATGTGCAACTATTTTTTCTAATTGAAGCGGCAGCAATGGATGCATTTATTGCCTGCTGGGATGCCAAAATGCACTATGATTTTGCCAGGCCTTATTCCCTGGTTCATGACTATTTCAGAGATAGCACGATCCGCCTTTGGGCCGGTCCGGAAAAAGGGATGGTGATGGCTCCTGGCCGGGACTGGCGACCCTATTCTCCGGAAACATTTCTTTGTCCGCCTTTTCCTTCCTACGTGTCGGGCCATAGTACCGTAAGTGCTGCCTGTGCCGAAATACTTCGCTTGTTTAAAGGGAATGACCGGTTTGGACATAGTGTAACTGTGGTGCCCGGGGCCTTAACAGAACCGGATCATACCGGAAAGCCGGTTGTGCTTAGTTTTCCTACATTCACAGAAGCGGCTGAACTGGCTGGAATTTCCCGTGTAATGGGAGGTTATCATATTCAGTCGGAGAATACAGAAGGATTAAAATTAGGACGTTCGATTGCCAGACTCATCTGGAGCAAGTACGATGAACTGGCCGGAAAACATTGAATCGTCTCATCTAATAAAGAACGATATGCCTGTAAAAAAAATTAGTAATTCCCTTTGGCTATTGAGTGTACTCATTATTTCTCTGATAGCCTGTAACCAGCAAAAAGATACTACCAGCGCAACAGAAAAAGTTTTTCGAAAAGTTCCGGTTGCTGAAACTGGCATAGATTTCAAAAACATGGTCGATGAAAATTATCAAAAGAATTATTTTGACAGTTTTGCCTATGTCTATAACGGTGCTGGTGTTGCTGTAGGAGATATCAATAACGACAGTTTGCCGGATATTTATTTTACCGGAAATGAAGTGCCGAATAAACTGTACCTGAACATGGGTAATTTGAAATTTAAAGATATTACTGAAGAAGCGGGCGTAAATGGTGGAGCTGGTTGGGATAATGGAGTTACCATGGTGGATATCAACAATGACGGATGGATGGATATTTATGTGTGCAAAGGTGGCTTCCGCGATTCAGACGCTTCGAGAAAAAATCTGCTTTATGTAAACCAGGGGAATGGGCAGTTTAAAGAAATGGCAGCGGATTACGGAATTGCTGATAGTGGTTATTCTCAGCAGGCGCTCTTTTTTGATATGGACAACGACAATGATCTTGATCTCTATATTGCTGCAAGACCGGATTCCTTTTATCTCGGCTTATCGCAGATGGTAAAAGGAAAAAGAAATCCGCCCGATCATTGCAGGAATAAATTATACAGGAACGATGCGGGAACCTTTACAGAAATAGGCAAACAGGCAGGCATTGGTCAAACCTATGGATATGCACTTTCTGTGACCAATGCCGATTTAAACAACGATGGATACGAAGATATTTTCATTTCCAATGACTATGCGGATAATGATTATATGTTTATCAACCAGGGTAACGGTACTTTCAAAGACCAGATAAAAACTGCTACCAATCACAATTCTCTTTTCTCCATGGGGGCTGATATCGCCGACATAAACAATGATGGGAAAGAAGATATCATGGTCATGGAAATGCTGCCGGAAAATTATAAGCGCTCAAAAGTTTCCATGCCGCGTATGGATGTAGAGGGATTCTGGGCAATTGTAGACAGTGGATTCCAGCGCCAGTACATGCATAATGTATTACACCTGAACCAGGGAAATTTGTTCTTCAGCGATATCTCCCAGTTGGCAGGCGTTTCCAAAACAGAGTGGAGCTGGTCTACCTTGCTGGCTGATTTTGATAACGACGGACAGCGCGACATATTCGTTGCAAATGGATATCGCCGCGATCTTTTTGATGGTGATATACTGGACAAACAGAACGCCTATGTGAAAGCAAATCTGCATCGGTATACATCGGCTGCTGATATGTTTGAACGCGGATTTAAAGAATACATTGAGATTTATGATCCGATCAAAGTTCGCAATTACCTGTTTAAAAATACCGGCGATCTTCAGTTTGAAAATGTATCCGAAGCCTGGGGGTTTGAAGACAGTACCTTCTCCAACGGAGCTGCTATGGCGGATTTTGATAATGATGGAGATGTTGACCTGGTAATCAATAACCTGGATATGGAAGCGCATTTGTATGAAAATATTTCAAACGGAAAACATGGGTTTCTGCAAGTGAAACTGGAAGGACCGAAAGGAAACCCGGATGGAATCGGTGCAAAACTATCGCTCTATTATGAGGGAAAACTTCAGCAATATTTTGAACAGAAAACAGTAAGGGGATATCTCTCTTCCAATGATCCGGGAATTCATTTCGGTCTGGGTCAGCAAAAAACAGCAGATAGCCTGGTGATACGATGGCTGGATGGAAAAGTGAATGTACTGCGCAACCTGGAAGCAAATCAGAGAATACGCTTTGCTTATAAAGAGGCAACCATTCCATCTGGTTTTGAGCCGCTTATTCAACCCTTGTTTACCGCAAATTCGACGCTGTTTACATCACCCTTTATCCATCGTGAAAATGAGTATGATGAATACAGGGATCAGATTCTCTTGCCACATATGTTTTCCAAATCAGGTCCTTTTATGGCGATGAGTGATGTGAATGGAGACGGACAGGAAGATATTTATATTGGGGGTGCTGCCGGACAGGCGGGTCGCATCTATATTCAGCAGGGTGACCGGTTAAAAGTACAAGCTGTTCCTGCATTTGAAAAAGATGCTGCCTACGAAGATGAGGGAGCTGTTTTTTTTGATGCAGACGGTGATGGAGATATGGATTTATATGTAGTAAGTGGTGGCTCTGCTTATCCGGAAGGTGCCGAACAGTACAAAGACAGGCTGTATGTAAACAATGGAAAGGGACAGTTTCAAAACGCCGAATTAATAAATACCTCTAGTTCCGGCTCTTGTGTGGTAGCCTATGATTTTGATGGTGATGGCGACCTGGATGTTTTCAGAGGAGGTAGGGTAGTGCCACATCGATATCCCTATGCCCCAAGAAGTTATCTGCTGGTTAATGAAAAAGGTAAACTGGTCGACCGGACAAGCGAACTGGCTCAGGAACTGCTGGAGCCGGGAATGGTGCATACGGCTGCCTGGGCTGATCTGGATGGCGATAAAAAAGTTGAATTGATCATCAGTGGCGAATGGATGCCCATCCGGATATTTTCTTATTCAGGAGGTAAAATGCAAGAGCAGACCAATCGTTTTCAGCTAAACGGAACAGAAGGATGGTGGAACAAAATTATTGCAGTAGATATTGACAAGGATGGCGATCAGGACCTGGTAGCCGGCAACCTCGGTGAGAATTATAAATTTAAAGCGAGTGCTAAAAAGCCATTTGAAGTGTACGCAAAGGATTTTGATAATAATGGCAGCAATGACATCTTTCTCGCCAAATACAATGGTGCCACACAGGTGCCAATACGCGGCAGGGAATGCACTTCACAACAATGTCCCTTTATTGCTGAGAAATTTCCAACCTTCCTGTCGTTTGCCGAATCTGATCTGAAAACAATTCTGGGTGATCAGATCGAATCGGCCCTTCACTATAAAGTGCACCAGTTTTCAAGTTTGCTGTTTATAAATGAGGGAGGGCGGTTCAGGCAACAGCGTTTACCGGTGGAAGCGCAATTGTCTGCCGTTAATGGAATCATTGTACATGATTTTGATGCGGATGGAATCAATGATATTTTATTATCCGGAAATAAATTTGATGTGGAGGTGGAAACCACTCCGGCTGATGCTTCTCCGGGTTTGTTCCTGAAAGGAGCAAACGGTCTTCAGTTTAAGTCAGTAGGGATAGAGGAATCCGGTTTTTTTGTTCCGTACAATGTAAAAGACATGCAATTGCTGAAGCAGGGCACGGGTTACTCTGTGCTGGTCAGCTCGAATAACGATTCACTCAGAGCATTCAAACTTGTCAGATAGAGATGCGCTGGGTACTGCTATATGTGTTTTTTTTAGCCGCCTGCGGCGAGGCTGAATTGAATCGATTGGCTACAGCCGGCAGTCCGTATTTGAAGCAGCATGCTGACAATCCGGTTGACTGGCACGAGTGGGGAGAGGAAGCCTTGACAAAAGCCAAACAGGAAAACAAGCCCTTGCTGATCAGTATTGGGTATGCATCCTGCCACTGGTGTCATGTAATGGAAGAAGAATCCTTTATGGATACTGCAGTTGCAAGAATAATGAATGAATTATTCATTTGCATAAAAGTGGATCGGGAGGAACGACCGGATATTGACCGGGTATATATGAACGCCTGTGAATTGGTAAGTGGTAATGCAGGATGGCCCTTGAATGCCTTTGCCTTGCCGGATGGCAGTCCGTTTTATGCTGGTACTTATTATGAGAAAGAGAACTGGAAATCTTTACTGTTGCAGATCAGTAAAACCTATCGGCAGCAACCTGGAAAGGTAAGGCTACAGGCCCAATCCCTTACTCATGGAATAGCAGAACTGGAATTTTCCATCATTGATATGTCTGTTGAGAGTACATCGTTTACAAAGGTTGACTATCAGCAAATTTATTCCGCTATGAAAAGCCGGTTGGATACAGTGCATGGCGGATTGAAGGGAGCCCCGAAATTCCCGGCACCTCCATTGCTTGAATTTCAACTGCAGCATGCGGCCATTACACAGGATACAGCAGCGTTGAAAATATTGCTGAATACCCTGCATAAAATGGCATTGGGTGGAATCAATGATCAGCTGGAGGGCGGTTTTGCAAGGTATACAGAAGACAGTGCCTGGGGAACTCCTCATTTTGAAAAAATGCTCTATGACAATGCACAGTTAATCAGTGTTTATTCCAAAGCGTTTAAACTAACCCGTGATCCTTTGCTGGAAAAAACGGTAAGGCGAACACTGGATTTTGTGAACCAGACTTTGAAAACACCGGATGGCGCGTATTTTAGTTCCACCAATGCTGTGTCGGGTGATGGAGAAGGACATTATTACACCTGGAGCTACGCCGAACTGGAAAAACTGATTCCTTCTTTCCTGCCAGCGTACAGCAGTTATTACCAGCTTAGTCCATCCGGAAACTGGAAGAACGGAAGATCTGTTCTGAGGGCAGCTTTTACGGAAAAACAATATGCTGAATTGCATAAACTGGATGTAAGCTCATTTGCTGCTCAATTAGCAGCCACGAACGAACAACTACTGGTTCATCGCCGGAAAAGAGAAATGCCATCGGTGGATACAAAAATCATTACATCCTGGAATGCACTGATGTTACTGGCCTATGTGGATGCGTATGCTGCATTTAATGATACCGCCTTTTTGAAGCGGGCGTATCAGTTAAGTGATTTTCTTGCATTGGCAATGGAGAATGGTATGCGGCATACATTAGGAACTGGCCAGAAAGGAAATGAAGTATTTCTGGAAGATTATATGTTGGTGGCAAAGGCATTTCTTCGGTTGTATCAACAGGACTTTAATAAAGAATGGCTATTCCGATCGGCCAGGCTTTGTGAAGATGCCATAAATAAATTCTATGATAAGAAGTCCGGGTTATTTTATTTCACCAGTGCTGATAGATCATATCCGGCGATCCGTAAACTTGGATTGGCAGATACCGAACTTCCTGCACCCAATGCCATTGCTGCTACGCTCTTATGGGAGCTTGGCATCGTACTGGATAAAAAGGACTATCTCCAACTCTCTGAAAGTCTGTTTGCTAAAATCAGACGGGAATTATCTGGTGAAAAAGCTACCTACTATGGAAGCTGGGCAGTTTTAGCCGGGTGGTTTGGGTACGGGACAAAGGAAGTGGCGATTGCGGGTGCGGATGCACGTAAAATGAATCAAATAGTACAGAACAACTATTTACCCCTGGCTATTTTTCTTGGAACTGAAAAAGAGGAATTCATTCCCTTGCTCAGGGATAAGGTTCCGAACGAAAAAACATTGATTTATGTGTGTGAAAAAGGCTCCTGTAAACGACCTGTTGATGAACCGAAGCAGGCTATAGAGCAAATCTATAAGCAGTAAAACATTTCTACTCATTAATTGCACAAAATTGCTACCGTGCTGTACGCTACACGGCTATTTTTATCCGGCTTCAATTAATCTAAAATAATATGAAAAGAATTATTTGTTGGATACTTCAGTTGATACTGATGCAACAGTTATGTGCTCAGCAAACCTATACCAACCCTATATTGACCGGATTTTATCCGGATCCCAGTATTTGTCGTGCCGGAGATGATTATTATATCGTGAATTCTTCCTTTGCCTATTATCCCGGTTTGCCCATATTCCATAGTAAGGATCTGGTTAGCTGGAAGCAGATCGGTCATGCTTTGGACCGGCCGGAGCAATTGCCACTAATTGGTGCCGGTGTATCGAGAGGTCTGTTTGCTCCTTCCATCAGTTATTACAGGGGTATTTTTTACATCGTTTGTACCCTGATTGACAAGGGCGGTAATTTTGTGATAACGGCTACGAATCCTGCGGGACCCTGGAGCAATCCGGTATACATCAAAGAGGTAAATGGTATTGATCCTTCGCTGTTTTTTGATGAAACAACCGATAAGGCATACATCATCTACAACAGTGATCCTCCTGATCGGAAAACTTTATGGAATGGACACCGTACCATCCGGATGTATGAATTTGATTATAAGGAAAAAAAAGTGGTGGGAGATGAACGCTTGCTGGTGAATGGAGGAGTAGATACGTCCAAACATCCGGTATGGATTGAAGCCCCGCATATTTATAAAATAAAAGACTGGTATTATCTGATGTGCGCAGAAGGGGGTACCGGCTACAATCATTCCGAAGTTATCTTCAGAGGTACATCGCCTACTGGTCCTTTTCAACCATGGGATCAGAACCCAATTCTTACGCAACGGCACCTGGATCGTTCCAGAAAAAATCCAATTACAACGGCTGGACATGCCGACCTGGTTGAAACTCCGCAAGGGGAATGGTATGCTGTATTTCTGGGATGTCGCCCTTATGAAGGAGATCATTACAATATTGGACGCGAAACTTATTTAACACCGGTAACCTGGACAGCAGATGGCTGGCCTGTGATCACAAAAGGCCTGGAAGAAATACAATACCGTTACCCGTTGCCAAAGGGAGTCAAGGGAAAACCGGCAAATGCGTTTAGCGGAAATTTTACTTTTAGAGATGATTTCAAGGAAAAAGCATTGAATTTACGCTATACCTTTCTCCGGACTCTGACAGAGCAATGGTATTCAACCAGCAGCCAACCCGGATGGCTGGAACTTTCGCTTCGACCACAAACCGTTAGTGGAAAGGATAATCCTTCTTTTGTAGGATTCCGGCAGCATCACCACGAAGCAAGTGCAAGTACCAAAATGAATTTTTCTGCAGCAAGTGCAAATGAAAAAGCAGGGTTGATCATCTTTCAGAATGAGACGCATTTTTATTATCTGTGTAAATCTGTTGAGGCAGGGAAACCGGTCGTGCAATTGTATAAATCAGAAAAGGATAGCATGCAATTAGTGACAGCTGTACCGGTTGATTCTGACAAAGAAACGATATACCTAAGGATTGAACCCAATAAAGCAGTTTATACATTTAGCTGGTCGTCTGATGGAAAGCGTTGGGAAAAATTAAAAGAACTGGATGGTCGGTTTTTAAGTACGGCTACTGCCGGTGGATTTGTTGGGTCAGTTTTCGGATTGTATGTTACCTCAATGGGTGAAAAAAGTGCTGGTAAAGCATCGTTTGACTGGTTTGAATACACTGGAAAGGATGCCGTATTTCGCTGATTTATTGGATGGTCATACGAAAGCGTATGACCATGGCTGATAGGAAGGTTAACAGGGCCACAGCATAAATGGCTATATCCAGGTTAAATAGATCTGCCAGGATTCCGGTTAGTAAGGCGCCAATGGCGTAACCAAGATCGCGCCAGAGCCGGAAAATACCAATGCTGGCGGCGCGGTCTTTGGGGTGTGTGCAATCGGCGATGGTGGCTAAAAAAGTTGGATATACCATCGCGGTTCCTATTCCCAATAAAACAGATAAGGAAATAAAATGCGTTATTGTAGTTGCTATTGGAAAAAGCAACAATGCCAGCGCCTGTGCAAACATGCCGGTATAGAGTAATTTTTTCTTACTATAGGTATCTGCCAGATGACCGGTAAATAGTTGTGTGATACCCCAAACAGCCGGATAAATGGCAGTAATTAGCCCGATTTGTCCGATGCCGAATCCTTTTGATGCCAGTACCAAGGGGAAGAGTCCCCATGCCATGCCATCGTTCAGGTTATTGATCAGTCCGGCTTGCGTAACAGTACCCAGGTTAGGATCTGACCAGGTTGTTTCGCGGAAAAGCTTTTTTCTTATGGGTATATTCCTATCGGCGGCTTCTTTTGCAACATGGTGCATGGTGTCTTTAATCAGGAAAATACTCGTCAGTAATCCAGCCACAGCTAATACGATACCTGAATAAAAGGGAACGGGGCGGATTCCATAGCTGGCAGCGAGCCAGCCTGTCAGAAAGGCCACTCCCGCCACTGCGAGATAACCGGCGAATTCATTGAGGCCCATAGCGAAGCCTCTTTTTTTCTCTCCAACGAGATCTATTTTCATTACAACTGTACTGCTCCAGGTAAGTCCCTGGTTAATGCCAAGTAAAACATTGGCTGCGATTATCCAGTTCCAGGAAGGCGCGTAAATCAGCAAAAAAGGAACCGGCAGGCCAATGATCCAACCGGCAATGAGTAAGCGCTTTCTGCCGAATTTATTTGCCAGTGATCCGGTAAAATAATTGGTCAGCGCTTTTACGATTCCAAAAACAATAATAAAAGATAAAATAGCGGTTTTTGCTGCCATCTGAAAAGCCTCTTCGGCCAATAAGGGCAGGATGGATCGTTCGAGTCCTACCATACCACCAACAAAGGCATTAACAATCACCAGCAGCGTGAATTGTTTCCAGTTTTCTTTTAATCCTAGTTGAATGGACTGCATTTGAAGACAAAGTTCCCTTTGAATACTGCCGGCAGATTTATCAAATGATAAAAAATCAGCGGGCTGCCCGGATCCGGCTCAGGCTAACCTGGGTAATACCGAGGTAGGAAGCTATGTATTTGAGCGGTACACGATTGATTAAATCGGGAGTAGTTTCAAGCAGGCTATGGTATCGCTCTTCCGCACTGTTGAACTGAAGGGATTCAATCCGGTTAATAGTGTCAATGTAGGCTGCTTCTATAATCTTTCGGAAAAGGCGCTCGATTTCGGGATAAGCATCAAACAGTGCAAAAAATTTTTGCGAATCAATAGCAATCAGATCGGCGGTCTCCAGCACCTGTATTCCTTTTCGGCTAGGCCTACCCGTGAATAAACTTTCGGCGCGGGCAATGATGCTGTTCTCAAAATAAAATCCTTCAGTGATATCAATTTCATCGTTGAGGTAATAAATGCGGGCTATTCCGTTTTCCAGGTAGTAGATGGTTTGGCAGGTTTGCCCGATGTTCTGAAGATTTTTGTTTTTCTGAATGGTGACCGGTTTACAAATGGCTTCTATTGCCTCCAGCGCCGGGGCGGAGAGTGGCTGAAACTGATGGAAGTATTGCTGAAGTGCCCGATACATTTGAGTACAATGTTAAGACAATGTATTGACTCCGGGTTGCTCCTAGAAATTCCAGGATTCCAACGGACTATCCTGTCTTTCACGTGCAACTATAGCTTCAAAAATTTCCAGCAATTCCGGGTGACTGGCAGACAGGTCTGTGGTTTCAGCAGGGTCTTTGGATAGGTCAAACAACTGCCAGGGAGCCGACGGGTTTTTTTTCAGACCGGTTTTCACTCCCTTCCAGTTTCCATAGCGGATAGCGCGCTGTCCGCCTTTTTCCGGGTATTCAAAATAGAGAAATTCATGTTGCTGCTGCTCCTTATTGTTGCCACGCAGGCTTGGCAGAAAAGAAATGCCATCATTGGGCGGGGCTGTTACTCCGGTAAGATCTGCGAGAGTAGCCATGAGGTCGTATTGCACAGATACATGATCCGAAACAGTACCAGCTTCAATTGTTCCCGGCCAGCGTGCTATAAACGGCATGCGGATACCGCCTTCGTACAAATCCATCTTTAAACCTCTGAAGCCTGCAGCGCTGTTAAAGAAACTGGCATCTACACCACCATTGAATGTTGCTCCGTTATCACTGCTGAAACAGATAAGCGTGTTTTCTTCAAGCCCCAATTCTTTGATCAGGTCCATTATTTTCCCCACCTGTTCATCCAGGTAAGAAATCATTCCTGCATAAGTGGATAGAGGATATTTGCTGGGTGTGTAACCCTGCTGTCCGTAATACGGCTGTTCTTCAAATTGTCCTTTATAAGCATTCACCCATTTTTCAGGAACCTGCAGGGAGGCATGCGGAATGGTGTAGGGTAGATACAGAAAAAATGGACCGGATTTTTTTTCACGTATGAATTTTTCAGCTTTTTCAGTCATTTTATCCGGCGCATAGTCCTTACCGGTAAATGAAGCAAATGCCTCATCTGTTGCACTGTCAGTTGAAAGTTTACGATGGACATAGAAATAGGGTTGATCCAATGTATCCCATTTCCCGTTCTCCCATAAATGCGAAGGATAATAGTTATGTGCCTGTTTCTGATCAAGGTAACCATAGCTGTAATCAAACCCGTGTAACTGAGGATTACCTTCTGTATTGGCCATTCCCAGTCCCCATTTGCCGATAATAGCCGTACTATACCCTTTTGTTTTTAAGATATCAGCAATCGTAACTGCTGCTTTCGGAAGCGGATATTGTCCGCGTTCAGCAGTATCGGCAAATCCACCCAGTTCGTGGTTGCCACGAATGAAGGAATGTCCGCCATGTAAACCCGTTAGCAACATGGCACGGGCGGGTGCACAAACAGGAGTAGAGGTATAATGCTGCGTGAAACGAATTCCTTCGGCTGCCATCCGGTCGAGATGAGGTGTTTTGATTTTTGTCTGCCCATAACTACCCAATTCTCCATAACCCAGGTCATCTGCATATATGTAGATAATATTGGGTGTAGCGGAAGACATAGCTTTTTTATTAGCGGGAACTTTGCAGGCTATAAATCCTGCTGTAAGGCTTAGCAAAAAGAGTAGTTTGGCTGGCAATCTCATGGTGAAGTTATTGGCGATGTATAAATATCCTTTTTTCTTGCCGCCGATTTTTGAACAAACGTTTGCATTTGTCAGTGTTGTCCGGACTTGATATATTCAGGATACGGTTACTGCTAATAACCCGGTTAACCAAACTCTGATTGCCATGTATCTGGACCAACAGCCACCATACGACTGCGAGCGGTTGTACCGGTATTTTGAGGAAGTGTATGAACAGCTTCTCCAGATCGGAAAAACCCGGCAACTGGATGAATGGGTTCAAAAGGATCTGATTCATGAACTGTTTCTGTCTTTTTATGAAAAGCAGATCGATTTCGATACCATCAGTTATCCGAATTCCTATATCATTACATCTTATAAGCGCAAAATCATTGATTTTTTTCGGGAATCGCAGAAGTATTTCCAGGATGATAACTGGATGAATCATCCGCTTACCCTCATCCCTTCTCCTGAAGCTACCTTAATGGAAAAGGAGTCCATGCAGGAAGTAGCACAGTTGCTCAGGAAAGCATACAATCAATTACCCGAACGCTGCAAACGGGCTATTTTTCTGAAATATTACAAAGGGTTGTCTGTTTCAGCTATTCAGGCAGAAACAGGATGGTCGGCCCAAAGTATCTATAATTACCTCTCCATTGGTATAAAACAGTTGAAGGCCGAACTGGTGGTGCATCCGAATCTGGCAAATGGTGGTGCATCCATGCTGCTTTTGTTGCTTTTCGCTACGATTTAAAAAAAAACTTCATAAAAAGCAGGTAGATTCAAGTTCGCTTTCCGTCTTATCCTCATAACGCTGCTTGTGATGGATAAAAAAACCAGGGATCAGTTATTGGAAGACGAATCATTTATTCGTTTTTGTACTCAACCCGCTGAAGCTGATAAAGCCCAGTGGGCTGTATACCTGGCTACTTATCCGGAAGAATGGGCAACAGTGGAGAATGCCAGGTTGCTGCTGGTTTCACTGAATGATGTACTCAAAGAAGAAGATAAAAAACAACAGCTCGACAGGCTAAAGCAGTCAATCGCTGAACAAATTCCGGAAAGCAGGGCGGCTGTTCCGGTTAAACGATGGCTGGCTTATGCAGCGGCAGTCCTGTTGCCGGCCCTGATGTTGTACCAATGGTTTGGGAAACCTTCCCAACCAGCCCCTATCCAGGCACCAAAAATACTGGTGCAAAAAGCTGCGGATACTACAAAGCTTACTGCCAGTGAACAATACCTGACAACAGTTGGAGAAAAGAGATCGCTGGTATTGCCGGATGGGTCCACCGTTGTGTTAAATGCAAACTCTTCACTGACTCTCTCCTCTGCATTCGGCCAGGAAAGCCGAACTGTACAATTGATCGGAGAGGCTTTTTTTGATATAAAACATGATCCAGCTACTCCATTTTTTGTAAAAACCCAGCAATTCACCGTAAAAGTTCATGGTACGGCTTTTAATGTGCGGGCATTTGAAGGGTCAAAGCAGGCAGAAGCGGCGCTGATCAGAGGATCCGTTGAAGTGATCTTACCTGCTGAAAAAGATCGTTCCATTTTTCTTGAACCCAACCAGAAATTGGTGTGGGCAGACAAGGAGCTTACTGCGGCAACTGTTTCCGGTTCCGCCAGCGATGTGTTACAAGCTACTACTACAGTGTTACCTATCACTATTGGAAAAGATGGCAATTCCATCATTGAAACCGTTTGGACCCGCAATTCCCTTGAAATTAACGACGAACGCTTTGATCAACTGAAAGAAAAGTTTGAAAGATGGTTTCAGGTTCAGCTTGTTTTTGAAGACGAGGCCATTAAACAATACCGGTTTACTGCTTTTTTTGAAAATATACCCCTGGAACAGGCCCTTGAAGCCATGCAGTTATCCAATTCCTTTAGCTATGAATTGAACGATAAAACCCTAAAAATCAGATCAAAATGACAGATAAATGAAAAGGGAGTTGCGCTCTCCCTTTTCCATTAGTTTAACCCACAGAAGCAGTGTTCAATTGGAGTTGGCAACTGCTCTGTATAAAACCAGAACAAAAGTATGAAAAAAACAAAGGACCGCACGTGCCCTTTCCTGCCAAGGCATGTGCTGAAAACACTGCTGCTTATGAAGTTAACGATCGCATTTATGCTGATTACCTGTTTACAGGTGTCGGCAAAGTCCTATTCGCAGGAGCGAATAACTGTCCGGTTTTCGGATACACGCCTTAAAAAAGTGCTGAAGGAAATCGAAGCTCAGTCGTCTTATCGGTTTGTTTACAGCAGCGACAAGATTCCGGGAAATGCTACGGTGAGTTACAAGGGAGAAAATGTGC
Source organism: Euplotes aediculatus (assembly GCA_030463445.1). Classification (NCBI taxonomy): domain Eukaryota; phylum Ciliophora; class Spirotrichea; order Euplotida; family Euplotidae; genus Euplotes; species Euplotes aediculatus. The sequence continues at coordinate 30,249 of JAQGFW010002161.1, forward strand.
TGGTGGTGGACGTTCTGGGCTCCATTTTAGCGGTCAATGAGCTGAAGTTTAAAGAATTGCCCAACCGGATTATTGTAATAACGGCTACCGGATCCGAAGACCAGAATAAAACGGTTTCTGGAAAAGTAACCGGACCATCGGGTGAACCCTTGTCTGGCGCCACCGTGCAGGTAAAAGGAAGTTCAATTATTACTACAACTGATGAAACCGGTCAGTTTTCAATTTCTGTTCCTGATAATGATGCCCTATTGGTGGTGTCGTATGTTGATATGCAGGACACAGAAATAAAGGTTGGAACCAATACCACATTGATTATTCAGCTCAAAGCTGTAGATCAGTCGATGAATGAAGTTGTAGTGGTAGGTTATGGTACACAGAAAAAAGTTAGTATGACCAGCGCCGTTACCCAGGTAAAGGGAGAAGACCTGGTACGTCGGCCGGTTTCCAATCTGCAACAGGCCTTACAGGGACAGGCGCCTGGATTAACCGTTCTTGACAGAGGAGGAGAACCAGGTCGTTCTTCAGCAACCTTAAGAGTCAGGGGAATCACCACGTTTTCAGGTAATAGTTCCGGAAATAGTTCTCCGCTCATCATTGTTGATGGTGTAGAGCAACAGATGTTTAACCTGAATCCGGAAGATGTGGAAAGTATCTCTGTTTTGAAAGATGCCTCCTCTACCGCCATTTATGGTTCACGTGCCGCGAATGGAGTAGTATTGATTACTACCAAAAGAGCTAAAACCGGCAAGGTGCAGATCGCTTATAATGGCTATTATGCCATTCAGAAATCAGTCAACCAGCCGGAAAATATGGAGCTGGAAAAATACATGCGCTACCAGCAACTGGCGTATACCAATCAGGGACTTACGATTCCGGCACGGTATACGGATGAAAGCATCAATACCTGGGTAAACTCCAGTGATCGCTATCAATATCCCGATGTAAACACCTGGTTCAAAACGGTGCTGAAACCTGCTCCGCAGCATAGTCACAATATTTCTTTCAGTGGTGGTAACGAATTCTCCAAAACACGTGTGAGTATGCGCTATATGGATCAGGGAGGTATTGCCCCGAATTACAGTGCATCAATAAGGGAGATCAGGATCAACAATGATATGCAACTGCACAAAAGACTGAAGATGAGTGCCGACTTCAACTACCGGTACAATATGTCCAGAAGTCCGTTTGCCACAGATGTTTTCAACCGGTTTTTTCACGGTACTTTGTTTGCGGCTCCAAAATATCCTAATGGCACCTATGGGCTTAGTCAGCAGGGGTTCAATCCGCTCTTGCTCGCTGAAAAATCTGGCAATACAAATATTGCAGACAACTATTTCTATACCTCAGGCAAGCTGGAATATCAGTTGCTGGAAGGGTTGACATTAAGTGCGCAGATTTCCGCCGTTATGAATTTTACGGAAAACAAATCCTATCGGAACGCCGTAAATAATTTTGATTCATTGACCGGCAGAAGGTACCAGATTGCCAACAATGCGCTTTGGGAAACTCGCAATCGATACCGGGAAATCACCACCAACTACCTGGCTAATTATTCGAAAAGTTTTGATAAACATGAACTAAAGGCCCTGGTTGGATTTTCTGAGTTGTATAATAACGGTTACAATCTACAGGCTTATCGCGAACGCTTTTATAATAACGATATTCAGTCCATCGGACAGGGAGCAAATGATCCAACTAAAGACAATAGCGGTAATGAATTTAAGTTCGGACTTCGCTCTTATTTTGCCCGTTTGAACTATGCCTTTGATGAAAAGTATTTGTTGGAAGTAAATGGCCGGTATGATGGATCCTCCCGGTTTACCGGCGACAAACAATACAGCTTTTTCCCTTCCTTCTCTGCGGCCTGGAGGCTTACAGAGGAAGATTTTTTTGACAACCTGAATACACCGTTTAATGAATTAAAAATAAGAGGATCCTGGGGACAAACCGGAAACCAGACAGTACCGCTTTATAGCTACTTCGCTTCCCTGACACAGGGTTCCTATACATTTGGAGGAGTAGCTGCGCCAACTTTTTCTCAAACCGTGCTGGCTGATCCCAGTATTTCCTGGGAAACCAATACACAAACGGATATAGGATTGGAAGGAAGTCTGCTGGGATATAAACTTTCCTTTTCTGTAGATTATTATAAAAAACGAACCAGTGGGATATTACTCGCCTTGCCCTTACCGGTTGTAACCGGATTCAGCTCATCCAATCAGAATGCCGGCGTAATTGATAACAGGGGTTGGGAAATTTCACTTGGATACCGGAATAATGAACATAAAGTTACTTATGCTGTGAGTGGTAATGTGGCCATTAACAGAAATGAAGTGATCGATCTGAAAGGTGGCGGCCCCTTCATCAACAGCTCCTATGATCTTGACCCTCGCTATATAGTGAAGGAAGGCCTTCCTTATAATTCGCACTGGGGTTATAAAACTGCTGGATTTTTTCAAAGTCAGGAGGAGATCAATAGTTATCCAACAATTGCCCCCAATACCAAGCCCGGCGATGTTAAATATGTGGATTTAAACAAGGATGGAAGAATTAACTCGGATGACTGGACAGTAATAGGAAATCCATTTCCAAAATATACGTTTGGTGCAACTGCAGAAATTGGATACCGCAACTTTTCCCTGAACCTGCTTTTTCAGGGAGCTGCCGATGTAGATACCAGGTTGTCAGGTGCCTTATCAGAGTATGGAATATTTGAAGGATTCACGCACAAATTGGTAACGGATAATTATTGGACACCGGAAAGGCCCAACGCACGTTTCCCGCTTCCCAGAAAAAGTGATCAGCGTAATGTGAATACATCTGATCAGTTGATAATTGATGGTTCTTACCTGCGATTAAAGAACCTGCAATTGAACTATACAGTGCCACCTGCGTTGCTGAAAAAAGCAGGAATTAATGCTGCCCGCTTTTATTTATCCGGAACGAATCTGTTGACCTTCTCAAAGTTGAACGAATGGAATCTGGATCCTGAAGCAGAATCCGGAAGAGGGATTTATTATCCTCAAACCAGCTTGTATACACTGGGCTTAAACCTGAATTTTTAATTCGTCAACCTGATTAATTATGAAACAAACTACTAACTATATACTGCTGATCGTCCTGGCTTTTGCCGGATTTATCAGTTCCTGTAAGAAGGATATACTTGAAACAGTTCCAAACGACCGTGTCTCTTCCGCGATTTACTGGCGCACGGAAACGGATGCCATTTATGGGGTGAATTCTGTCTATTCAGCACTCGATGCAGTGAATCTTTTTGTGTTGGATGGCGTGTCGGATATCGGTCATACCAATACCACATTTACGGTGGAGTTTAATATCGAAAACGGAACCTATGATGCTTCTCATTCCCGAATTCAAACAGAATGGCAAAGTACCTACAGGGGAATATTTCTGGCGAATGATGTACTTGCCAACATTGATAATATTAACAGTTCCAATACGGCACTAATCGACCGGTTAAAAGCAGAAACAAGAGTGCTTCGTGCCTACTATTACCTCAAGCTGACAGGTTTGTACGGTGATGTGCCAATGATAACAACTCCCATTTCTGCTGCGGAAGGATTGAGCATTGCAAGAACTCCGCAAGTGGAAGTGTATGGGTTTATTTCGA
>JAQGFW010002250.1:0-12642 GCA_030463445.1 Euplotes aediculatus
CCCCAAAACCCCAAAACCCCAAAACCCCAAAACCCCAAAACCCCAAAACCCCACATTGTATATAAGGATTGAAAACAAAATTCTATAAATATTTGATTTTTATAATTTTAATATCTGAGCGAAAGGAATCAAGCAACTCCAGCCATGATCCATTTTGATTCCTTTTCTTTTGTTGGCAATTCTAACATCAAAACGTAGTTTGTGGAGTGTCCAGTTGTCGATAGTGTCCCTGCCCTTGAGAGAACTTTGTACACTGGGCAGTTGTAAATTCCAGTATCTGGGGTCTTTCTATTTTGCTTTGGCAAGAACCAAATCATCGGAAGCTCGGTGTAAAGTTGCTTTGGTCTTGAATCGTCAAGAAGGTGTGTGTTTGAGTTCCATCTTGCACCTTCAAGATACATTCCGTAAACGTAGCAGCCATCCTCAGGCTTTTCTTTAACATCTTGATGAGAGATGTCGTCATAAATCTTAAACTGGAATGTAAGCTCGTCGATAGCAATAATGTGCTTTCTTGCATAGTTTTGGAGTGTTCCAGTCAAGAACGCCTGAGGGAAGAAAAATCCACTAACCCAGAAAACTGCTGGAGTTCCACCTTCAATCCAATCAGTGAGGAACTTTATTCGATCATTCAAATCTTGAATCCAGGAAGCAAGCGGCTTGAGAGATAAGAATCCAACATCCTCCCACATCTCGGGAACTCGATTGTCAAAGAGGGAGTTACCAAGCTTTTCAAGATCCTCGCTCATTACCACTTCTCCGATTAACGCCCTTTGGAAGTTTACAAGGGATTCTTGCATAAGGACTAAGAGTTTATTATAGCGAAGGACCTCCTGAGTCAGAACTGTATTCATTGACTCTGTATACTCGGTTGGGTATTTAGTTGCGACGTCCTCAAATACAAACGGATGTGGCGTTTTTGATCCGAGGTAAGCAGTCAGCTCAGAAAGCACCTGCTCTCGGGTTTTGCCTCCCTCAGAGCTTGAACGAGGCTGGACAGATAGAATGATTCCGAGTGTATTTCTAGTCTCGGCTTGCTGCGTGATAATTTCAGCGTTTTCGTGCAATCCAAACACTTCGGGGTGAGGATTTAGAGGAAGAGATTGAATGTATTCAAGATAGCTGTCTTTAGAGCCAGGCTTTGGAGAAATATAGGTTCCACTCTGTGAGAATTTATGTCCATCTTGTAGCATTTCGGGGTTGACGTATTGCTCCATAATGGTATCAATAAGCCTCTTGTCTTTATCGTCAGTGACTCTTCCTCCGTAGTTAATCTGTGAACCTAAAAAGTTTAATACTTTGTAGGGAATTTCATCGCTTTCATCGAGGAAAATCTTGAGCTGCCTCTTGCAGACAGTGAGATCTTCTGTTGTAAATCCGTATCTAATGTTCCAGCCAATAGGGCCAAACTTTCTTCTGTCCTGAACAATCGCATGGAAGAATCAGAATCCAAACAGAAGTTTCTTAAATTCATTCGGCTTGTTTCAATCGTTAAGCTCCCGGTCGTCCATCGTCATGTAGGATCTTCTTAAGTTTGCTCTTAACCCTTGAGGTGGCTCTAAAGTCATCTTCACAGCATTTTGAAGCGTAGAAACTGGGAATTTCGGAGTTGGCATTGAAGTCAGCCACATCCTAAAGTCTGGATGAATTTCGTCCGAAAGCTGTTCGACAATTCGTTCAAGTGAAGGCATCCAGGATACTGATAAGTGGCAGTTTGCAAGTAAGCACCACTTTCCGTTAACTTGAGAATCTCTGATCATTTTTTCAGCTCGCTTCGCCATACCTTGTCCAAGAGAAATTGTGTCTTTTCTTTCGTTCATTCCCATATCTGCTGCGAATTTTGCAAAGTCTGCAACAGGGTCGGTACCCGAGCTCAAGATGAAAATTAGTGGCATTTTGTGGCTAGAGTCCCTGTAACTCTTCTTGAGGTCAAACGCTGGTGGCTCAATAAATTTATGTCCGACTTTCTCGACGATAAAGTTTTGGAGAGCGTTCACGATCTTGTCAGGACGAATGCATTTCAAAACAACCATCTTTTGGAAACTGTTCAATTTGTCGTTCCACTCGCCGGGTAGCGGCTCTTCATGTGCATTTGGAGCATCGAAGATCTTCTTGAAGCGCTTGTGGTACTCGATGAAGTATTCGTCAATGCCTCTGAAAGCAGGCAGTTCGTTCATTCCATTGATCTGTTTGTACGTTTCGGCCCATTCTAGTTCGTCAAGCCAGTCAGTCGGGTTTGGCACGATATCTATCTCGCCGCTTGGGCCAGCCAAGAAGTACCTCCACTCTGCGGGGTCGATTTGATGGTCACCAAACAAGATCTTAACAGTTAGCAAGAAAGAGAACAGTAGCTTGTGCTCCTCAAAAAGACCTCGACACACATTTTCGTACAGAGACAGTGTGAAGTAGTCGTTTAGGATTTGTGTTCGCTCTGCTGGATCTGCAGAAGGCTGCGAGTCTGCAATCGAGTTTTCGAACAGCGACTGGAACCATTGTAGCGAGTTCTGGTACATTGGGTCGATTGTTGAGAGATCAGTCACTCAAAAGAAGAGTAGTGACGCCCGATATGCAACTGAACGGAAGTTCTCCCTCTTTTCATCGATTTCTTTTTCAGTTATCTCTGATTCTTTCATTCTTTGACTGATTTCAGCACTTGTTTTCTTTGATGCCTCCAGAGTAATAATGAGCTCGTCGTCCTCTAGGATTTGTGAGATCTGCGCATTCTTTGTCAGTCCGTACAGAATCCTATCTTCAATGTCTCTCAGCTCCTTCAATGCCTTAGCATTATCTTCGACAATTTGATTTTTCTTTTCTTGCAACTCTGGCATTTCAAGCTGAATCAGCTGGTTAAGCATCTGCTCCTCAAGACCTTGTGGTGTGATTGCAAAGTTCAAAATTGTAACTTTGACTGACGTTTCAGGAGAGTAATGCGGATTTGGGAGGGTTGTTGTCATAAAGAATCTAAAGTCTTCATTGTAGGTAATTGTCTTGTCTCCAATCTTAATTGTGTATCCAGATCCGGACTTTGTTTTCTGTTGGAGCAGTATAGGCTCAAGTGCTGGGTCTAGTTCTTCTCCAACGTTCTCAAGTAAAATCCATCGTCCAAACTGGATTCCAAGCTCAAGCCCTCTCAAAATGTTTGGCTCTGACGGCTTGAATGCTTCCAATGGTGGTTCTCTGTCCTTTCCGAGCGTCTTGATAAACTTTTTGGCTTGAGTCTGTGGATCAATCATCAAAGGCCATCTTCGAGATTCAAACATAATAATTCCGTTCTCAACAGAGAGATCGTCATTCGGAAGCCCTGCAACATTCCATATTCTTATTTTCACATCGTCTCCAAGAACTTTATTCATTCTGATACCAGGAGTGTGAACAATTTTAAGTCGTTCGGTATTTTCATTCCACAGTCGTTCAAGATACTGTCTGAAGTCCATTGTAAATGCTCCTGAGTAAGAAACCATTCCAGCTGCAATTAAGCAGTCACCGATCAGCATGTCTTTTTGCTCACCAAGTCGTTTGACAGTTTCTATCCATCTTACTTTTTCTCCTTCAAGACCAGAGATGAGTTTCTGTGCTCGTTCTAGTTTATTTCTTACAATCTGAAATTTCTTGGTTTAGATCCTTTTCTTTTTGAACCATCCGTTTGAACTCTTCTTCAAGACGGGCGATCTTGTCGTTGACTTCTTTGAGTATGGCCCGCTTTTCAGCGAGATTCTTTTGAACTTTCTCAAGCTTGATACCCATTTCTCTTGCTAGCTCTCGCTTCGGGTTTACGATTTTCAGAATTTCATGATAGGTAATCATAGCATTGCACCACACATGCACTGCAACAAGCGCTTTCGATGCCTTTCGAACATTTTCAATTTTAACTTCCTCCCGCTCAAGTAGTGGCTTGACCTTAGACACGAGCTGATCAGGAATGTTATCTTTCTCGTAGTTTAGCATGCTGTTGAGGAAACCCTTCGGATCGTTCAACAGGGTCTTCTTTGCAAGGTCAAAGTAGCCGTCTGGATCGCTCTCAGCCTTCTTTGGATCATTTGGCTTCCTTGGCTTTGCTTTTACCATCATCAGGCATGTAATTTCAAACATCTTAACCATGACTGCAGTTGGGACAGTTGTTGACCTTAGCTCATAAAAGTCGTTTACATCCAGAGCCTTCAGCTGTCTTGTCGCTTCTTCAAGAGCAGGCTCAGCCTTTGCGAGATCGTCGTGTGCTGATTTGTTGATTGCAGATACCTCTGATTCTTGTACCGCAGCCTCTGCCTCATCTGCGGCGACAATAACTCTGGTCTCCTCTGCGGCAACACTTTCTTTAGCAATCGTTTCTTTGGTTTGTGCAACTTCAATTTTGGTTGCCTCCAACTCTGGCTGCTTTTTGTCTAGCATCTCTCTCAAGCTTGCGATTTCGACTGCAGCTTCAGCAAGCACGTTTAGACCTCTTTCGAGTCTCGTCTTTTGTCCGCCGAAGTAGGCTGTTCTTTCTTTTAGAACTGATTGGTAGCAGCTAAGGAGCTCCAAGTAAGATGTTGGTGTCACATAGTTTCGCCTTCGAAGCTGCTCGTAGAATCGCTCAGATGTTTTCTCGACACTCTGATGTATTATCTTAAACATCTCAGTAACTCACTGGAAGTTTTGATCGCTTCCCAGATCGCTATCTTGCAAAGCTCCTCGTGCAACATCGAGAAGAGCCTCCTCTGGCCAGTTAGTAAACCAGTCGATTGTGCAGCAATTTACAAGCGAAGGGAATTTTCTAAGCCGCGTCCTGAATATTTCACCGAGTGGGCTCATTGCTAGCACGCAGTGAATATTCGCCTTCACTCTTGACAAGTAGGCAGAGAACATATTCATCTTTGAAAGAGGGAGATTTCGACGTAATCATTCTGACTTTCCGATATCGTTGATTGCCTCCATGTCTTCTACTTTATACAAGCCTGGCACGTCTCCAGAGTTCAAAATATTATTGATATCCTCTAGCATTTGCTCGTCAATAATCTGGGTATCACAAAAAAGGAATGTTGTTGGTTTCCCTTGAACACCACATTGCATCAATCATGCTCTCAAGTTATCTCTCCACATCGCCATGTTGAAGCCTTTTGATACTTCGATTTGATATACTTGATAGTTACTGATGTAGGTTGCGAGTCGCGAAAGTGATTGTCTTCCTGATCCTCCGACTCCAAGCAATAGTGCATGTCCCTTCGGCTGTCGCAGTATTCTTCAAATCCTTGACACATGGTCTCAAGCATCTAAAAACATAACTAGCCTCATCGGATGCTTTACACCTTCGTTGTAGTCGCCTAGATACTCAACAAACTTTTTGATCATCTTATCAACATCTGCAATGACTTCATAGACTCTTGGGTCTGCATCTATTCCATTCATGTAGTCTCCAAAGATGATTCTTCCGCCTCCGTATATTTGATCTTCAGTCAGTCCGAGCACCTCTACAAACTCCTTCGTGATCAGCGAGTTAAGCTTGTTTCTGTCCTCCTCCGACACCATTCGATCTCTGAAGACTCTGTAGTTTTCGTGAACCCAAAGTTTCGTAATGTCTCTGGCGGTCTCGACGGTCTTCGGGCTTGCCAAGCAGACGCCTTGGAATATTTTTGAAATATCTCTCAAGTTAAACGTGTAGTGGCTTTTAGTTGGAGTCGGTTTTAGCTCTGTGGCAACATTGTTGTAGATGCTCAGTGTCATATCGATGATTTTGTCTAAGCTGGAGGTAACCTCTGCTTTACAGCCACTCAAAAACGCCTTTACAATTGTCGAGAAGATTTGCTTAATATTAGACTCTTGCAAGTTGGTATATGTGATGGTATTGAAGTGTCGACTCATTCTTGCTGTGATGTTTGATCGTCCTCCGCCTGGCGGACCCATTGCAGAGACAAGTATAATATCCTCAATTCTCTTGAAGTGCTTTTCTTTGCTTTCTCGATCATACCAGCCACCGTGGTCTAGCCATTGTCGTAGAAACTCGATTGGTGGCTGTGCCCCGTACTCTTCCTTATTTTGGCATATTCAAATCGTCGACGAATATGATGAATCTTTTGCCTGGCGCTGGTCCGAAGATTCCTCTTGCCCTCTTTTCAAACTTTTCATCTAATGCATTCTGTGTTTGATTTGCTGATGTCTGGGCACTGAAGGTGATAATAAGGGATTGATATTCTTCGGGCATTTCGTTCTTTAATAGCTCCTCGATGTTTACAGTTTTGCCCGTCCCGGTACCTCCTGGGCATAGAACATGCTTTTTGTTCGAAATCAAAAGCTTCTTAATGTATTTCATTCTGATCGAGTCAAAAGTTGGAACCACAATATCAGTATAGTTTGCCCTTGTGTCCACTTGGTAGGCCGGGACCGTTTCGTACCAATCTGTCCATCACTTGTTCTTAAGATCATATCAGAAGTCGTGCACAAGACCATCTCGAGGTGGCAGTCCGATATATCCGTGCAGTAATTCTCTCATCTTCGAGTCAAACTTCTTTCTTCCTTCAAAGTTTGTCGTGCATCCAAAAGACCATACTGTTGCGTAGCAAAGTAGGCTCTCTATTGCGACCTCAAACTCGGATATCTCTTCTTTTGTAATCACGTGAGCTTCAGTGTCATAGTAGCCTGAGAAGTAGCAATCCAAGATTTTGCAGAATGACTGTCATAAGTTATTGTTCATCGTTGTTACAGGCTCAGGGCAGTTTCTCCTCATGAAGTCGAGCAAGGTCGCAATATACTTGCCAACAAAGTCTTTTATTTTCTGTGGCAATTTCTCACTCAGTTTGAATGGAGGTGGAAAAGTATTAAACCATGAATCAAATATGCATTTAAATCCGAGTGCGACTGGCTCCATATAAACCATTCCACATCTCGAAACAGTAGCAGGAGATGCAACTTCAAGATCTTCGACTTCGAACATCATCGTCATTCTGGGGGTAAGCGGGATAATTTGTCCACTGTTCAGACAGAGCTTCTTGTTATCATCAAGCACAGTATTCATAGACTCAATCCAAAGCGCATCAACTGGACCATCAAACATAACCCAGTGCTTTTCAGGTGACTCATCGGCAGCTCACATTTCAATTTTCTTCGCAAGGACTCCATCGATCCATTCAGTAGTCTGATGATCAACCTCTCCATAAAGCTGTCCCATCGTTATACTCTTTGGGTTGATGATGTGAGTGTTTACCTTTTGGAATGTATTTTGTCCTGCAAGAGCAGTGTACGTGTGCTGCAGGACTTTGTAGTTTCATGTCTTACCACCGCCAGTGGGACCAACAAGCATCAAACCGTGTCGAACCAATATTGTATCGTGCAGTTGGATTATTTTCTCTACAAACGCTTTCTCTGCTTGTAAATTGAAAACTTGTCATGATTTGTGAATCTGAGTCGTCAAATCTCCGTAATTGATTTGTGGTCGCTCAACTCCAGGGAACAGATCGTTAATTATATTTTCGAACAGAGGAAGGTCGTCTTTTAGGAACTTTGGAACATTGACATCTCTCAATGCTCGCAGCAATAATTTGTCTTCGTTCATCTCAGGATCCTGACGTTTAAGGAGTCCAGCTGCGTTAATAACCGATCTGACTGCTCTCATACCATAATCGTAGTGACACTGAGAAGATAACTGCTCAGAGGAAAGCTTGAATGTTGTGACCATTTTCTCAGCTAAAACTTTGGCCTCGCTAAATCCAAACGAGTAAAGCATGATTTGACCAATAAGAGCGTAGTCAGGAACCATCATTGCCATTGGTCTGAAAAGTGCCTTTAGATTATCTGGCAATTCAGTTCTTCCTGCATATCCTGGGTTCATTGTGATGAATACTGAGAATGTTGGCTTCATGAAAATTCTGCTTTCTTCAAAAATAAGTTCTGGAACTCCATCTCTCTTTGCATCAAATAAAGTTAAGAGTTGCTGGGCAATGACCGAAAGTACCTCAATGTTGATTCTGTTGAATTCATCAAAGCAACACCAAGCACCAGATGACGCAAGACCTTTGAAGAACTTTCCGAGCATAAGATAATCCATACCATCGCTTCAGTTAAACACGACTCACTGCTTTGCTAGAGCTTTGGCCAAATCTTTTGTACTTTCGGTTTTACCGGTACCAGCGGGACCAGCAGGAGCTCCTCCCATATTAAGTTTCAATGCACCCATCAGTGTGATGTATCACTTGTCGGTTAGTGGTGTGATCACAAGTCTCAGTGTGTTTCCGAGATATTCATAGCCATAAGGAAAACGGGTTTGGACCATCTTAACTGCGCATTCGTCGTCTTCCCAGTAATATCGGAGCTGAGAAATCCATTCGAATGCGTTTATATCATCAACTCGCTCCTCCACTAGTCTTTCAACAACATCTTTTGCATGCACATCAATGACGATTAATGCTCCAAGTGCAATACTCTGAAGATCGGTGAGCTTGACTCGAACAAGCTGCACAGTGTCAAGGAGCTGCCTTCCAAGCCTGTCATAATACTCTTTGACTCCTTCTGGTCCCTTTTTAAATGAAGCTTCAACCTCTGTTGTCCAGTGAACTTGAGAGCCGTTCAGTACACATTGACCAGGATGAAGCTTAATCCACTCAGTTCTAGGCTTCGTTGTGTAGTCTTCGATAGATCTCAAAAGCACATGTCTGACACTGGCAATCATCATTCCCTCTACGTCTCCCATCCAGTATTCGACTCCTCGGTCGCGAGGATCAACGTCTTCCACGAATTCAATCCGTTCTTTTTCTGACGAGAACATTGCAGATATGGTGTTATCTGGGTTAAAGTGGACATCTGCAAGATTTTCAAATACCTTTCTTAGGTGTGGCCTAACGTTTTGCACGTCCTTGGTCTGCGAAAGAATAAGAAGCAAATCGTCATTTGACAGGAAATAGAATCGTGCAAAGATTGCTCTCTTTGATTCAAGATAGTCTTTAAGTCCTTTTTGTACAACGTCCAAATCTTCGTTTCATCGAATAAACGCTTCTTTGAGCTCCGGATCTTCACAGATTGCCAGCACATTTGGGTTTTCTTTACATTTCTTCATGATTCCACGCCAGGTTCCATCGACTGATTTAAACTTCTTGTTTTCGGCTGGAAGTTGTTTCATTATATCTGGTGAATCAAAGATAGGCTGAAGATATGCCCATTGGCCTTGACATTTGATCCATTCTTCAAGTGTGTCTGTCATTAAAAGAAGCAAGCTGTACCAGTCTCGGATTTCTTCTTCGAATGGCTTTTTGAATGGTGAGAACTGCATTGCTTGCGTTTTTACGTTTTGTTCATCCAAAACCGTCAGCGCCTCGTCAAATCCAGTTGCAGTGTATGTCTCGCTTTTCTTAAAAGGAACCAAGAAGAACTCGACTCCCTCCCATTCGCCTTTCATTTTAGCCAACTCAAGTTCGATTGTATACTCTTTTGCCGCCTTTTCACCAATATCTTCACACGTGCCCACATGCTCGACCAAGTTGAGATCAATCATGCTCTGGAACGTAAACTCTTCGGTCGGCTTGACTTCGAATCCAACTGCGCTTGAAAGTTGCTCCCAATGTCTATCTTTCATTCCGTCTTTCCTCAAAGCGAGCGCGAGAGGTACGAACGGTTTATACCTGTCCAAGTCGCCCTTCACGGTTTCTCCGATTTTGAGAATTGCAGGAATTTCTTTTTCCCTGAAGAACCTGATCGCCTTGTTTGTCGTCATGATGTACGAAGACACCTTTTCCTCCATGTCTGGTGCGTTTAGCTCGCCCCAGGGTTGTGTCAGCCAAAGCTGATGATTTTTGAACCAGTTGTCTGAGGTCGTCCAGAGATTGTAGTAGGGTTCGTACTCCTTCGAAAGCTGCGCCAGGAAGCTGTAGTCTGTCTCGTTCAAAGCCATAAGTCGTTCTCTGTTTGCAAACTTCTTAGCTTTCTGATGAGCGTCTTGCATTCGCTTGTGAATTGTTCTTAATATTTCAGCAACTTCGTGGCTCTGGTTTATATCCTGATACTGAGATAATGTCGAGATTGTAGTTTCAAGCTGAGCTAGCTCGGCAGTAAAGCTTGTTTGATCACCGATCATTTGCGATATTAATTTATCTTTTTCTTTGTCTAAGTACAGAGACTGTCTATCTATTAGCTCAAATGTATCTTTCGGAGATTTTTGGAGTTTACACTTCCTCTTGTAATCTTCTTCGTCTTCAAATTTGTAGCTAAAATCATCAAGTATATCATATATTTTGATTCATTCTTTAATCTCAGCTTGAATTTTATCGATTCCTGCAGCACACTTCTCCATATACTCTTTGATTGCAGTCAGACTTTCAATATCATCTGGCTTTCTCTCTATTTCTGAGTGCATTTCTGCGAATCGTGAAAGAAGCTCATCGGTGACTTTTCTTGCTCGCTTCGCAATAATTTCAATCTCTGCTTGAGCGATCTTATTTATGCTTTCCACATAGGTGGGATCTGAAGTCTCTTCAATCGATTTGGAACATTGAGACAACTGCAAACTCTGGAATTTCGTTTCTGAGTTTCTTTTCCTGTTCAAGATGGAAGATGACATCCTTCCTAATGTCATCGATTTCTGGTGGATCACCCTCTTCTGGAGCTGGATCATTTTCTCTTATGTACTGATCAACGTTGAGTTTGTATTCAGTGTTTCTATTATTTTAAAATGATTTAGTTCAGAAATAAAAGTTAAAGGTAAATTACTTCATGCTTGTTAGCATCTTTGACGAAATAAAGTCATCCATCGGATAAATTGCCTTCATAAGCTCGCTGCGCAAAACTTTATATGCTTCCCAAACCCACAAATTTTGATCTTCCATTTTGCGTTTATCGGATGGGTCGGGCTTGGCAGGTTCTGTGCGAGGTCGAACAGTTGCCTCCAAGGTCATGTTGTTGCTGTCTTTCTTGAACAGATGCGGCATTAGTTTTTGCTCCTCTTGGGTGATTTCTTGAAGCTTCTCAATCCCAAGATCAAATATCTGCATGATGTTCGAAACAACGTCTCCGGGATAAACTGAGAATTGAGGTTCTGATGAGCCTTCTTCTAGTACCAGATCAACTGAAAACAATGGAATAGGGTCCTTCGATACTGAGTATGGGTCTTCATCGAGCTTTGCTTGCTCTTCATCTGTTATAAATTTGTTCTTGATTTTATTCATATCGATTACTTCACAACTAAGTGGAAGGAACGATAAAATTGCATTTTTGAACCGCTCGACAGACCTCCGAGTCAAAATAAGCAGAGTGTCCTGCATGATAAACTTGACTTCTGTCAGGAACTTCTTGAGTTTACCTATTTCATAAATTTCTCTCGATGTCTCTGCAAGGTTGAACCAGCCCTCGCTTAGTTCGTTTCAATTACCCTTGATGATGTCTTTGATCTTGTTGACCCAGGTTTCTCTGAGATAGTAAGACGTTTGAGAGATCGACGAGTTTTGAATTTGCTTGAAGTCTTCAATTCCAATCGACTTGTTGATGTTCGGATTGTAGATATCTCTCGTAATCACGTCGTTACATTCTTTCTTGATTTCGTGAAGTGCCGTGATTACCTGGCTCGTGCTGAGTAAGGTGTTTGAGCTGAACTGAGCAAAAGTTCCAGGGTAGTCATGCTCTGGGATTGTAATCATTCCAAAGTAAGGAGCTGATTTCTTTGTCTTTTCAGGAGGTAAAGACAAGTTGCCAGTTATCAATCCACTTGAACCCTTCTCTTTTAAATGCTTGTCAAATATTATTTTGTTCATTGTTTTGGCAAAGTCAAAGTTGATTTCGCAGAGAAGAGTAGTGTCAGCCGAGCTTTTACCTCTCAGTGCCTTTGTGTTCTGAGTCAAAATTAATATTCGATTAATTTTCATATGATCAAGTTCTGGAATCTCATGAATCGGCATATTCTCTATATAGTAGTTATACTTGATCAGAGAATCTGCATAGATTCTGGTCGTATATGCATGCTTGAATCTACTCACAAAGTGTCGCGGGTCTTCAGCATCAAACAGCACATGAATTCTTGGGAGCTTGGCTTTCTGATTTATATGTTTAAAAACACCTTCGTATCTTCTTGACTTTGGAAAATATCTCGTGATAAGTATTTCACGCCAATAGCATAAAGCATCTCGATCCTTCCATAGTCCTTTAGCCTTACAATGCTTGCCGTCAAACTTATCTTTTAACCATCCACTCGGCGTGCGGGTATCAAATCCTTCATCGTCGTAAGCTTCGAGTGGAAGCCATCCGCCGGGAGCTTTGTCAGGATTCCTAAACTCGATGCCCTCATCTGCGAGAAGTTGCTCAATATCAAACTGCGAGAAATCAACCTCTTCCTTGACTACATTCTTCTTTGGAGAAATGCTCATAATCTATTGATTTTACGACAAAGTACTTACCTTCTTAGGGATACGCTTCGGCTCCTTTAGTTGAGGCGGCTCTTCGGTGGGGTGAGGGTTAAACCTCTTCTTGGTCGGAGACTCTGGACCTTGTTTGAGCATTGAAACTAAATTATTTTAACAGATCCGCTTACATCCATTTCCATTTTGCTTCTTGTCCATTTCAAATAAATTTTATTTAAATTATAAAAATAAAATTCAAAATATTGATATTTTATAAGAGTTCAATTTTTGTTTGATTTATGGGGTTTTGGGGTTTTGGGGTTTTGGGGTTTTGGGGTTTTGGGGTTTTGGGGTTTTGGGG
>JAQGFW010002268.1:0-11829 GCA_030463445.1 Euplotes aediculatus
CTCAAGAACCCAGAAGAAATTCAAGAAATCCACGACAAATTCATAATCGAATTTAGTAAGGAAGAGGATTAATGTTTAGACCCGGACCAAGTGTCCAGGTTCATCAAGAGAGGAAGGCAGGAACTTGATTCCAAACGGATTGAATACACGCAAAAGAAAGAAGAACTTGAAGCCAAATGGAGGCGATTGGAGGAGGAAGAAAAAGAAGTTAAACAAAGAATTGATTTTCATCAGCTGCAAGTTGACAGTGTTGAATGGTCCAAAGCTCAATTGGCTAAGGTATTTAGGATTTATCGTATATCGATTTAGAGCCAAGCTGAGATTATTGATTTGAAAATTAGTTGAGATACAGATAAAACAATTTTTGCAAGTAAATATGCTGAGTATAAGCAAGACATAAAGGAACTAGAAAATACAGAGAATAAAGTTAAATTAAGAATGTCACAGCAGAAAGCCATTGTTGAAACTTGAAACAATTTAATAAAGCAAAGAATAAAGAAGGCATTCAAAATATTATAGATAGACATAACGAAGAAAGCAAAATTGAAAAGGAGGATTTTCTTGATCTAATAGTTGATTCCATATGCAACGATTCTTATGAAATTCAAGCACATTGTGAAGAAGTAAAGACTTCTGTTACCAATATGATTACTAACAAGAATGAGGAGATTCAAAATGCAAAAGACGATTCAAATAGAAAGAAAATGAATGTTGATCAAAGCATTAAGGATCTCAATAGTACTCAAGATGAAGTTAAGGTCTCTTGAGAAGCTATTAGACAGAAAGTTGAAGCAATTAATAAAGAAATTAAAGGTAATTATGATTTATACAATATTTATAACACTAATTTTGAATAGTTCATAGTCTAAATACTTTTGGTTTTCGCTTTCATAAACTATTTTTATGAATTCTTTAAATTAAATAATAACAGTTTCTCCTATTCATAAATTATTTAAAAAATAAAAATTTGTTAAAATATTTGTCTGAATGCACTTATTAAATTGGACTCTATGGAAGAGTATATTGATCATTAGATCCACAAATTAATATGCACATAAAATAAACATAGATTTCGTTTTGATAAAATATATTAAAAAATAGTTATCAACAGAGATACAATAATCTTTTAACTCTAATAAACATAAACTAAATCCTAAATTATCGTAGTTTTAGATTTCTGGCTTAATCTGCATTTATTAGCTTCCTAAATAAAGATTTTAGAAATTGAGATTGTGCTCTATTCGTTTGATTTTGAATTTTACATATTCTTCCTCAAAAGTTATCTTCCATTCAAATATTGAGATCAAATGACTAAGCACAAAGATTTTAGTTTAATGAGTACAAGAATTAAAAAAGATTGAGAGACTGTGGCATATAAATGATAGTTTGTTTTTTTTATAAAATCAAATATAAACCGTAAATTCTTTGATCTATAACTCACCTGAAAAGCCAAAATTTTATGAGGGTGTTTGATAAACGATATATTTGAATTAATGGCGGGTTATTAAAATTAAAGTGTTTTATTGCATTTTTGAGAGAGAGAAAAAACTAATTTAGAATGCGAATACTTTGATCTTGATTAACTTACATTTTCTAAAATTCATGTGGTAAATAATGGGAATTTTTGATAAAGGTTTGAATCTAATCAAGTTAAAGTTTTTTGATTGGATTTTATTTAATATTCGATGATTATAATAGAGTTTAGAATTAGGCTCATTTTGTGTGTCCTTGTTCCATTGCAAAAATAGTTTTTGTTTAGTTTATAAATACTTGTAAATTCTTAATATTAATGAGAGCTTTGACATAATAAACAACTTACTACCTATTTGTCATAGAATTAAAAAACGATATTTAAAGTCTCGTTTCTCATCTTATTTCAAGCTGAACTAAAATCGATTACTCAACTTACTATCTATCCAAACATCTCTTGTATAACAGAAGTAATATATCGCCAATCTTTTTGGCATATCCATTCGAAATTCGAAAAAATTAATCGTCCATCATTTTCAAAGTGAAAGAAAAAGCTATCAAAAAAATTTATTCCAAAATATTGTTTATAATTTTAATTTCAAAAAAAGAATTTTCATGAAGAATTTTTTTAAATTATGTTTTTAGTTTAAATTAAAAATATTTTTTTGCTTTTAAAATTATTTTTCAAAAATGTATGTTTTGAAAACATTATTGCTTTTTCATTTAGTCCCCAATTTTTATAACAAACTTGATTGATTAAGAAAGATTATACATCAAGTTTAACTATATATTCTTACAGATTGAAAAGACAGCCAGATTTCTCAGAGAATTGATGCTGCTTACGACTACACCAAACTTACCTTCGAGCCTTTCAAAAATATTCAAACTAAGGACCACTACTTAAAGCAACCAAAGTTTAGTCTCAATGAAGTTGATAAGGCCAAGCAGGTCAGAGAAACAGAGTTCAAAGCACTTGCTGAGGTCCAGAGTGATCTAAAAGAATTGATGCTGCAAGGGAAAAGAAATAGTCAAGTTAGAACAAAAATGCAAGAAATACAAAGCCAGATGGTAGGCAGTTTCAGTTACCATCATATTTTTTTAGGAATCAAGCAGAAAGACGATTAAAGATTCAGAAGATAAGATAAATGGATGGAAAGGCAAACTTGAAAACAAAAAAGAAGAAAAAGTGTGTCTTGAAACAGAAATTGAACAAGATGGTAATTTATTTAATACGATTAATAAATAAATAGATTAATTAGTTAAAATATTAAAAGGATTAAATAAGGGATTGAAATTAGTTCTTATAATTAAATTTATTTTCTAGCTCTCCAAAACAATAAAAAACTTAAATACAGCGTAGGAATTTTGAGAGAAAAAAATATTTTGAAATTCCACAATAAACAATGAAAAAATTAATAATTTATAAAGTTAGAAAATTATAATGTTTGCTATGTTTTTAAAATCTTGGCATTTTAAAACTTTTAACTTCCAGTTTTTCCTGAATTAATTGAATGTTTGTAAAAAGATTTTATAGCATACTATTTCTATACACCAACATTGCTTTTTAATTTAAAGTTTTAATTAAGTTTACAAATGTAGAGTGCTTTTAATATCTAAAATTTGATTGATTAAGTTTACAAAAACATCGAAAATAATAATTAATATCATTAATTTTCATTAAGTTTTTTTTTTAACATTTACTTAAATAGCTATCTTTTCTCTACATATACGAAACTCTTTAAAATATTTTATTATATACTAATAATTACTTTTTAATAAGAAAGTCTCAAATTGTAATGTTTATATAAAATATTAGTTGGAAATAATTAAGTTCAAAACAAATATGTGAGATCAAATCAAAGTTTCTATTTTAGTTGAACATATTTAAATTTTGATTAGGCAAACATCAATTTGGAGTATTTTTTCTTGCAATATTATATAAGTATTAATTCAAAATTATATTAAAAAACTTTGTTGTATTAAAAAACTAATTTAAATATTGAAAACTAAGTCAATGAAATAGAAATAAACTTATAAAATAATTTTTTAAATGTTTCCCTTTATAATTTCAATCCTGAATCAATTAAAGAATTTTCATTTCAAGCATGAAGTTTCATTATTTGATAAAGCTAATAACTATTCTTCGTGAATTCTTTCAAAAATTCAAGATTGAATGATTCAATTTGATTTTGACTATCTCACTAAAAGAGACTCATAATAAAATGTGTTTTCCTCTGAGTTTTATTTAATTGACTCAGAAATCTCTTATAAGCTTCTTGCCTTTTTCTCATCTAATTTTAACAAAACAGTAATCTTTAATTTTCATTCTGACTTGTTTTCAAGTAAAGAGCAAGACTTGAAATAGCCTTTCTCTAATCCCTTCATCAACTTAATTTCATATATTTCTCATTAAAATAATAAAACTTATTAATCGAGAAGGAGTTTATAATGTAAGCAATTCTAAATTTAAAAGTTTTCTTGACATTGAGTTATATGAAGTAGGAATAAATTTTACTCTTAAGATTTTTGTATTTCTTATTTAATCAATTTAAAATATGCCTCAGTTGATGATCAGCAGAGGAGGATATTATTTATTTCAACTATTTAACTTATGTATTTTTAATTTATCCAATCAA
This sequence comes from Euplotes aediculatus, assembly GCA_030463445.1. Lineage (NCBI taxonomy): Eukaryota > Ciliophora > Spirotrichea > Euplotida > Euplotidae > Euplotes > Euplotes aediculatus. The sequence goes on from JAQGFW010002268.1 coordinate 4,107, forward strand.
ATTTTAGAGTAAGCGAACACACAAGAACTATACTTAATATAAATTCAATATCAATTTTGGAATAGTTATTTGGAGATTTGGCTTATTGACTTTTTGTATTTAGAACTTAATTATAGTAAAAAGTGTTAAGGATAAATAAAATAAAATATCTTTAATGATTTTAAATTTTATATTTGCTAGAATTATAAGAAAATAAACTGTAAATAGAAAATGTATCGATAACTTTTTTTTAAATAAATTACTTGATTTATATTTTACTTAAAATATTTTTTAGCAATAATCATAAAATTAAAGAAGGGATCAACATAATTTTATAATATATGCATGTCGTATGGATAACATAGCATAATTGACTTAATTAAATCACTAATAAACTTAAAATTGAATTCATTGATTTAAAAAAATAGATCTTAAGTCTTTGATGATTGATTCAGCTCAAAAATAAAAATCATTACGCTAAAAATCAGTTTTTTTTTAATTTTCAATTTTTATATTAGATTAAACTTTTTAGTTAATATTAATAACATTCATCATTTTATATAAATAAAAGATTAATTAAATTTGTTAAATTTAATAAGTCTGACAAATAATTAAATTCAGCAAAAATATTTATGAAAAAAATAATAAATTGCAATTGATTTTTATTTGCTTAAAGTAAAATTACTTTTAGAAAATTTAATACTATGAAATTTTTTTTTAGACAACTTCAATACATTTTGAACATCTGAACAAGAAAAGTTTCTAAAAATTGAGTCAACTATACTCAGAAATAATGAAATTAGACAGAAAAAGGAAAATATTTATGAAGAATTAATCAAAGAAGAATCTGAACTTTCATCTTTAAAGGCTCGACTAGAAGAGATTAAAAAGAAAGATTACTCAAAATTGCTTACAAATTTCTTAGAATATATGCTTGATGTTGACAAAAATCAAGAGATGTACGAGTCAAAAGATGGATATGAAATTGTATTAGAATTTTGTAGAAAACATTACTATGTATTAATGCACTGATTTAAGAGCAAAAAAAATAGAAAAAAAATATAATTTTAAACATTTTGAGCTCGGGTATAAACTTTAGTTTTAAAGAAATGGATGAAATTTTTGAAAATTTAAAATTCGATTTAAAAGACATTCCCAAGAACAAAGAGATAAACGCAGGAAGTGATACTGTTTCTCAAGAACAAGATATTTACTTTAACTTTTGTGCGAAGCTTAGAGAATTATTAGAATATAAACAAATAAAGGCAGATATAATGAAACAGAAAAAGATTATTGATAAGAAACTGGAAGAATTAAAGGACTGTAAGTTTGAGGAGATCGATAGTTTGAAAATTAAGCCAAAGAAGGAAAACTTAAATAAAGGAATTGATGAATTAAAGACACAAAAACAGTAAACATATTACTAGTTTTTATAATTATTATTTAGGAATAAAGTAGAGAAATTGATTAAATTGATTCAAACAATTCAAGATTTAGAAGATAATATTAGTTATGCTCAGGGAGAGATTGAGACTCAGCAAAGTATTAAAGAAAAGGCTAAGAAAGAATATATGGAAATAAATGATTATCATAATCAGATAAACTCAAAAATAGATGAAATTATTTAAAAAGATTAGTGACTATTTATCATCAAAATTTCAAGATAAGCCTTTGAAGAAAGAGATCAATAGTGATCTATCAAAAGTGAAAGAAGGAAATTTTAAAACTAAGAACATTGATAATTGGATAAATCAAATATGAATTCAATATATAGGCTTAGTTGATGAGGCTTATTCAAAGGTAATATCATTTTGAAGAATTCAGGATCTCATTAAATTATGCCAATCTATTTGATCTGAACTAATAAGTGCTCAGGATTAATTTTGACGAAAGCTAAACTAACTCTGATTATTTAGAGCATTGATAAATACAAATTAACTTTTGAAGATTATGTCAAAGAAGTTGAACAACATTATCAATCGCAATTTAAAGAGTACAAACAAAATGTTTGGACAATACTCAAACAAAGATTAAGTCAAATGGATGAAATTAATCAGAAAAATATCAATAGTGAGTTAAAACTTTAAATATATTAAAGGTTTTGATGAAATATTAAAGCAAATTGATATCACTCTTAATAACATTAGCAAAGCTGCAAAAGATATACATGATCAAGAGTAAATCATTGAATAGTTTTATATTAATAGTAATAACAAAAACTAAGATTTAATAACTACATTTAGTTCATCAATTTGAGACAGCATTCACAAAATATCAGATATATCAGAAAATATAAAGCAGATTTTTAATACAATTAATGATACTTTAGCAAACATCAGTGATATTGCTGATGAAGCTCCGTGGGACTCATTGTCTAAAAATGTAAGTGATAATCTATTATTCTTATAGATCTGAGAACTAATCGAAAAATCAAACGAAAACAAGACCGCAGTTGAAAATCTTTTTATACATCTTGAAGATGAAGTCAAAAGAAATCAAGAAATATTTGAAAGTAATAAAGAGACATTAAAAGAAATAAAGAAAGATATTGATTTTAAAATCGACAAGTTATATGAGCTCAAAGGAATTGGAAATAGTAAAGATAGAAAACCAGACAATTATAGAGTTATTAATAAGGAACAGATCAAGTCCAAGATTACTGAAGTTAACAAAGCCATTCAAGAATTCAATACAAATATTGAGAAATATGAGCAACAACTAAACGAGTGAATTCAATCAAAACAAGAACTTAATAGTTTAGAAGTACAATTACAGGCTAAAAAAGATATAATTTAGACAAATGGAATATAATCATAATGATGTTCAAGCAAAATTAGAGAAAAAGTACAAAGAATTTATTGACATTGAAGACCAAATTAAGAAAATGAATGTTCTATCTATTGAATATAAAAATTGAACAATTATTGTAAGAGATAATGAAATCATAAATGAACTTACAGAAGTTATTGTAAATCCAACAGATGAAGTATATACTGATAATATTAATTTTTCAAAGAAAATAGCTAAAAAAGGAGGAGATGTAAGTTTATTATTGTTAAAATTTAATACCGTGTAATTATTTGACATGTTCTTTTTGTCAAGTCCCTTCTGAAATTCTAACAATATCGATCTTTTACTATTATGAAACCTTTAGCAAAGCTTTCTTTAAAAGTAAAAAAAATTAATGAAAATAACTTGATTAACTCACCAAAATTTAATATATAATACATTTTATATTTTTCATTAAAGTTTAATTATTTTGTTTTTCAAAATACCTATCTTAGAGATTTGGTAAGCACCTTTGAATAGTAACTACTCTCCCAAGTTTTCAAAAATATCGGCCATTTAGTTCAATATAATGAGTTTACTGTAGATGAATTGGGAAGAAAGCAGAGAGCTTATTAAAAGATATGGTAAGCTACAAGAAGGACATGCTATAATGACAAATATTGATAATTTTTTATTGAATTCCATCATTCATGCATTTTTCCCAAAATACAATAAAAAGAATAATTATTTCTCAAAAAATGATATGCAGAGCATTATAAGAGGTAATTTAAATAAAACAGATGTAATCCTTCATATGAGGACTAAAACTTTCATGAGTGCATACTTTTCATTATTAAAATTGCGAGTTTTATTAAATTTCATCCCAATAAAAACTAATATTATATCAAGTTTCATACGTTAAACTAAACTATAGGAATATTGAATATTGCCAAATCTAATGAATTAGATTCAATTTCAATTCCAGATATATCAACTGAAGCCAATAATTTTCCTATAAATATATCAGCACCGCTAATCTGCAAAGCAATAAAAAGTTACATCGATTCGAGCAGAAGAGAAATGAAAGGCAAAACTATTGTACTTTGCAGCCCTCATAGTTCATCAGTAAGTCAATCCGATAACTTTCAATTAGATCGAGTGCTTCAAAAAAGCTGTTAATCAACATTTTGCAGACAAAGAGAACTTGAGTGATTGAGATAAAGAAGAACAGAAAGGTGAAGAGTCAGACCAGTCAGTCCCGATTTGCAGGAGCTGCAGTAACGAGATCACAGAAAATAAACACCAAACAAATGGAAAACATCTGAGCATTTGCTACAGGTGATACAAAAAGAAAAAGGAAGGCAAGGATAAAAAGAGAAAAGAGCAAAATGATGAGGAAAGCGAAGAGGAGATAAGTACCAAGAAAAAGAACATTAAGAAAAGAGATAGTAGTATATCAAGTGAGGAATCAAAAGAAGCTAAACGGAGTAAAAAGAAATCCAAAAAAATTTCAAACAAAAATAAAAGTTATCAAGATGATATGAGCAATGAGGATTCTGAAAATGAAATAAAGAAAAAGAGGAAAAGTGATGAAGTTTCTGAAAGAGAAATAAAGAAAAAGAAAGAAAGTGATCAAAATTTTGAAAGAGATAAAAAGAAAAAGAATGAAAATTATCAGGATTTTGAAAGAGATAAGAAGAAAAAGTAAGAAAATATATTCAAAAAAATTTGTTATTTTGTTTATTATCGTAATTGCTAAAATATCAGCACTTGAAATAGTCAAGTTAAAAAATTTTAAAGTTGTTTCTGTTAATTTTAGATCTATTTTTATAAATAGTTATCCCTATTGAATCTAAAATGAAACTATATTTTCAATATTTGTTAATAATTCTTTGCATATATCAAAACAATCCTACGATGTCATTTTTAAATAACTTGAAATTGACATAACTGAAATCAACAACCTTAATTCAAATTTTAAGTTACTAAGAGAAGCCAACATTTACTTTTGAATAATCATTTAGCTGTAAACGATAAATGATTTGCATAGTTTAAATATACTTTTTGAAAATCTTGATAAATCAAATGAAAAATATAAAAATTCATCTTCTTATTTTTTATAATTTCAAACAAAAATGTTCATATGACTCCTAAAAAAATTATATTTGCTCTTGACTGTCTCTCACGTGTCCCTAGATTAATTAATAACTTTATCTAACATAAAGTACTATAGCAATATGCCAATTTTTGCTTTCTTAATAGAATGATTATACAAAATTCAATTCATATTTAACTTCTGTTTCTTTCTACTTAAATGCTTTAACACGGAGAATTATTCTAGAACTGACATATTTGTATTTGACTCATTTTTAATCTAACTACTTAAATTTGCTTATGATTCATAACTGATTTTTTTGATTGAGAATTTAAATTGATAATTCAAAATTTTAAACTGATGAATTGTATTTAAAATCTGAATAGTCTCATAAAATAATTTTGTTAATATTTCTATTTGAAAATGTTTAGTTTAACTTATAAAAGTCAAAAGGTCGTTATTTTAATAATATATAAATAATTTTATTAAATATCACTAATAATTTTTAGAAGTTCACAACTAATTAAATTTTATATTGTTTTTTTAGTACTAACTTTTTAAAATATTATTAATTTATTCATTCTATTAGAACTTTTTGTCATAATATGAAGCATTATTTATTTTTCGTTGCATTTATCAAATAACACTTTCTAATTCGTATAAGGTTATTCAGAACATTGAAATTATTAAGGTTGTTATATTTTGATTAAAAGCTTTTATTTTTAATACTTTAATGATATTTAATTTAATCAATTTAAGTTCAAATACTTCTGAATGATTATAATCATCTGACTTTTCTTGGAACGTGTAAATATTTTGAATATGGTTTTTACTCAAACAAGTACTATTAACTGGAATATTGAATATTATTCATTCCTATTTTATCTGTTATTATGAGCTAGATTTAAGTTTATTTAAGTTTAATAATTTAAATCCCTATGCTGTTTTTTTATTTCAACATAAAATTTCATCTCACATAAAAAGAATTAGTAGTAAAGAGAATACCAGTGATAATGCATTTTATAGCATTATCAATTAGAATTCAATTACAAGCTCTTGATTGACTGTTGAAAAATAGCCTCTCTACTTCATAAAATTTAATTTTACGAAATTTTACATTTTATAGCAACAGTTTGAGTTTAAATGAAATTAGATCCTTTGTAACTATAAAGTTTTGTTAGCTTAGATTCTTATTTAACAGTTTTAAAAAATAAAGAACTGTCAATCTCTCATTAGTATCGTGAAAATTTGACTATAATTTTGATTATCGTTTTTTGTTATGAATGTTTTGACTTTACTTAGCAAATTAGTTTTAGAATCTATCTTTTATCTATTATCGATTTTCAAATAAGAGATTCTTATTGATTATCATTATCACTTGAATTATTCTATCATGTGAACTAAAATAAAATAGTGTCTTTTTTATCAAGTCTTTTATCTATCTGAATACAAAATTAAAACGCTCTTTAATTAATAACTTGTAATTTATCATTTTATATTAACTCCAACTCTTAATTTTCGAAAAGAAAACTGGAGAAGTAATTCAGATGAAGTGAAATTAAATAAATAAACAATAATAGTAATTTAGAGACCTAAAATTTGCTTGTCAATTATCTTTATGCTTTTTGGAAGATGAAAAGTAAATAAAATACTATTGTCAATACTGGTCAGCTTGATAATATTCGCCTTATTGTTACCTATTTGTAGATTTTATATGTGACGCCATATTTAAATTAACTCGTCATAACTAAAAATCAAAATAAAACTGCCTCAAAATATTTACAGTTCTATCTCTCAATATCTTGAATAGCTTCGCGTCTTAATTTATATATGGAATTTTTGAAGTATGTGAAGTTTGTACATAAATATTTTATTGCAAAACTTTCTTGTCAATAATAGTTTGACAAAGATATAAATGAATGTAAACTGGGATGTCAGGGGAAAATCTGAACTCCCATGATAAATAAGTGTAAAGGTGCATTTCATGCTTTATTACAATTGTTTGTGTGTTCAAGCATGATACTCTCATCATACACTCCTTTGGGAAGTATGAGAGTTTCATGTCTAAAATTTTTTACATTACTCTCCATCTTTAAATAAAAATTAAAGTGAGTTAAAAAGCACTTAGATTACTTGATAAAAATGGGAGAGTGAAGTGCTAAGCTAATAATTTTTTACATGAGACTCCTCACTTACATCAAAGAATATTGATTGAGTCTCATGTTGAAACAATATATGAGATTACGATAGTCTTATAATATTTGTTTTTATTTATAATTTCATGTTGAAGTTAATAATGATAACCAATAAATACGATACTCAGGTTACCTTTTTATGATTAACAAAAATGAAACAATCGTGCTTCAAAGCGCTCATTACAATATCTTAAGTATATTAATGAAATACTTAATTTGATTCATCATGATACTGAACTTTTTTATATTTCAATCATTTGAGTTTAATGCAGATATTCTTGTTGACTTGTTTGACATATAACTTTGTTTTAAATTGTAAACAATATTATTAATGTTCGCATGCAAATACATGCTAATATACAAATGAGAATCTTAAAAATAAAGAATCTAATAATTTTAAAACGTGAAATTTCACTCACAGTTGATAACTCCATCTTACAGGCGAGGTAAAAAGAAAAAGAGTAGCTCAAGAAAAGAGGGTGAAGAAGATACTTTAGCGGTAATCACTTGTTTTAAGTTTAAAATCATTTAGTCTTTTTGAATGCATAAATAAATATTCTATTTAATATATCTTACTTAAAAATTTATTCAGGTTTTAAAAAGAAATCAAGTTATAAGAAGAGAAGGAATAATGTAAGTAAATTTGCATTTATAATTTACAGGAGTAATAATGAAGAAGATTCTA
>JAQGFW010002276.1:0-26522 GCA_030463445.1 Euplotes aediculatus
ACCCAAACTACAATAGCTGCAAAGATTTTCGTAAAAACCCATTTCCTTTCGCCTGTCCATGTAGTAACCCGACAGCTTTTTTGCCGAAATAATGGCTGCCCACCACTGATTGCTCACCACAGGCAAGCCCATCAACGAAAACAATTCGAGCGGCATATCGGCCTGAGTAATAGCGTAAAGTTTATTTTCTTCAAATACATCTTTGCGAAGTTGAGCAAACCAAGCTTTTTGATACTCGGCGGCCTCGGTGGTGCATTTGAGTTGTTTTTCGTTGTTATTCGACATAATTATTCTGGCTGCACACTTACACCGTTTTTCTCTTTTTCTATCAAAAATGAAGTCTTAAAGCCTGCTTCTTTCGTTATTCTTTTTATGTATTCGATTGTTTCCATGCCTTTTTCAACATTCAAAGGTCTCGGATTTCCATCTTTTTCAATCCAACAAGGTATAAAACCCACTTTTTTAATGCCGTTTTTGCTAAATTCAACACTCGCAATCATCGTATTTCTTGATTCTGGATGAAAAGGGTAGTTTGGATAATCGAGTATTCGCTCAAAACCAAAGAGTTTGGTGCGTTTTTTTGCCCATTCTAAGCGTTCGGGACTGGCATTTTCTTCTACATTTAGAGCTTTTGTTACCGTTGCGAAGTTTCCTAAACCGTGAAAAATGGGCTTGCCTTTGTAAAATTCTATACCTTTCAAAATATGTGCATGATGCCCCACAATAACGTCAGCACCTGCTTCAATGGCAGCTTTTGCCACTTGTCGCTCATACATGGCAATTTCCACGGGCGTATGCACCAAGCCTTTGTGCAGAGCCACCACCACAAAATCAACTTGATTTTTCAAGTTTTCAATGTCGGCTTGCATTCTTTCCAGCGAAACGGGTTCTGCAAAGGTAAATACTTCGGGCTTTCCACCGGGGTTGGCATTGCTGAGTTCGTAATGTGTAATTACTCTCACATAAGCTACCCCTGCTTTTTTTTCATTTGCCCAAGATTCTCTCGGCCCTACGCAATTGTAGCTCAAAAAGCCTATTTTCAACCCTTCTTTTTCAAAAATAGCAGGTTTTCGGGCTTCATCAAGATTCATTCCTGCACCCGTAGTTTTGATTCCAAGCGATTGTAGCTTGCTGATGGAGTCTTCTACACCTGCTGCTCCTGCATCAAAGAAATGATTTCCTGCCAACGTAACCCCATGAAAAGCAGCGTTTTTCAGAGCTTCCAAATGCTCAGGTCTGGCGGGTGGAGCAGGAATATCAAAATGAGAATCCTTCCCTCGATTTGTATGTGGCACTTCCACATGCCCTACCAATACATCTGCGGTTTTCAAGATTTCTCTTACCTCATCAAACAACAAATCGGGGTTTGGTTCATCTAAAATCAAATCGCCGACTAAAAATACCTTCATCTATGCTTTTACAAATCGTTTCAAAATAAATATTCCTACTAAAGCTATGCTCACGATGGTCATAATCATGTACCAGCCTGCATCAAATCCACCTGTTTTATCACGTAAAATGCCCAATAATTGTGGACCCAAATAGGCAGAAATACCTGTTAGTAAGCTAATTAGACCCATTACATTTCCTGTTTCTTTTCCTTTTATTACTTCGCCCGCAATACTATAATTTTGGTTGGTACAAGCAAAACTCGATGCCAAAACCAATATGGCTGCATAGGTAAAGATGGTTTGGTCTTTACTGCTCAAAAAATACAAACTTACGATACTGATAGAAGTGAGCGTAATCACCGTCCACCATTTGCTGTATTTATCAGAGCAATATCCTGCAAAAAGATTGACAGGAATAGCCAACAAATAGCCCATGCTGATAATCCAAGCGGTTTCTGTTTTTTTCATGCCAAAAAGTGCGTCGGCCGCCGAAGGTACAAAATAAGTAATGGTCAATGACGACATCCCTGCCATTGAAATAACCATGCCCAAGCCCCAAACAAATGGCACTTTAAAAGCATTTACGGTTGTTGTTTCTGATTTTTCGCCCACTTGGTGCAACGAAGCCACTTCGCCTTGCGACTGGCGTTTGTAGAAAAAATAAATGACAATCAAGCTCAGAATATCGGTAACAATATAGCCTGCAAAACCGTATCGCCAGCCGTAGTTTTCGGCTAAAGCCCCTGCCAATGGAGCTCCGATAACCGAAGCTAACGAAGAAACCGCCCCCACAATGCCCATAACTCGACCTTTGAGGTGCGATGGTGCCGTGAGCGAAACCGCCGTAAGGATTGCTATGAAACAAAAACGATAACCTGCAATCCAAATGGCTCGGTTTGCCAAGGCTGAGTTAAAACCAGAAGATTGGCTCAGAAGCAATAAACCAACAATTACGATGGCAGTACCTACCAAAAGCACATTTTTTTCGCCCCATTTTTTGATAGAAAGCCCCGTTGGCACACTCAATAAAATGGCAATGATGCCATACATACCCGTAAATAAGCCAATTTGAGAAAAACTGAGGCTAAATTCTTTTTGGATAGATGGTAATAGTGGTGAAAAACCCAGATTCGACATTTGCAGGCATAGCATAGCAAATAATGCTGCTGCAAAAGGCAAAATCCATTTTTTGTTAGAGCTTGATTCCATAATTAAGAATTTAAAAATTATTTAAAGTTTTTGGTTTCAACTCTCCAACCATCTTTACCACACCAATAGCAATTTTGTCCTACAAAAAGCTTCTTATTTTCATTTTTCCCTTTGAGCTGCCAATCAAGCCAGTTCAAAACCAATGGTGTGAAAGCACCACCGTGCGGCTGACGATATGTACCTCCATGCCCCACATTAAGGTTTGTCATAACGATTGGCACATGATTTACACGCTTGTAATCGTCCATAGCGTTTTTATAAGCAATGTCGGTGCTATCGCCAATTACGTATAAGATGGGCGTATGAAAGCTATTCAGTTTTTCCTTGTTCACCGAAGGCATACCAGGCAAATTAGAAGGTGGTGCACTGTTTAGCACGCCACTGTTCATTACCAAGGCAGTTTTAAAACGTGGGTCGCCAGCAACCTCAATAGTTTGCAAACCACCGCAGCTCATGCCTGCCACTGCTACGTTTTTGATGTCGATTTTTTGGTAGTAGGGACTTGTTTTATCATTGTTTTGAGCAATTACCCAGTCGAGAGCCTCCAACATCATGGCTGAAGTAGTTCTTTTTCTTCTATCTTCATCTGTGAGTTTTGTACCTTCTGGTACTAATGGCCCGATAGCCAAAATGAGGTATCCGTTGGAGGCGATTTCACTTAAAAAGTTTTGATGCTCTTCCGAAGAATTGGCACAACCTCCATTACCCCAAACCATTACGGGCAATTTGGGTGCTTTTGAAAGGTCGCTTGGTCTGTAAATACTGTGTTGGGAAAGTGTTTTTTCTCCAACTACGATAGCTTTATATGGCCCTGTGCCACCGTCTTCAATTGTTTTGGTGTTTTGGGCAAAGGTTTTCGAGCAGAAAAACAATGCCGATAAGCCGAGTAAAATTGTTTTTTTCATGAGTAATAGTATTTGAATAATTGGGGTTGAATTATTTAGAAATCTTTTTTAAATAGCTTTGTTTTTCTTCAATTCTTGAATTTCATCGTCCGAAAAATGTAGAAAGTTCTTATAAATCGAAACATTATGTTCTCCTAAATCGGGAGCATTTTTTTCAAAACCGATGCTTGCTTCAGACATACTGATAGGTAAACCCATGCCCAGTACATCATCAGTTTGACCATATTTAGGATGTTCTACGGGTAAAGTTTCACCTCTTTCAATCACCGATGGGTCACGTACAGCTTCTTTCGGACTGCGGACTTCGGCCGTAGGGACATTGTTGTTGTTGAATAATTCTACCAACAAAGCCGTACTGTATTGACTCGTAAAATCGTCAATGATTTTGTTCAATTCTTTTTCATTTTTTACACGGCTATCTCTTGTATTAAACCGCTCATCATCAGCCATTTCTGGCCTGCCGATAACTTTAAAAAGATTTCGTGCAAAAACTTCGGTGGGTGCGGCAATTGAAATAAATCCATCTTTACTCGGAAACATACCAAAAGGTGCAAGGCGAGGCACAGTCGTACCCGTGCGTTGAGAAACTCCGCAACGTTCAAGAATATCAAAAGGCTCGCAAGCCACCATGCTGGTCAGCACGCCGAGCATTGAAATATCTACATATTGACCAATGCCAGTGTTGTGGCGGTGTTGTAAAGCTGCTAAAATACCAATCACACCAAAAAGTGGGGCGTTCATATCGGCAAACGGTACGCCAACCCGTATCGGTGGGTCGGTTTCTGCTCCCGAAGTCATCATCACACCGCTCAATGCCTGAATAATAGAATCCATCGCCTTGCGGTCGCCAGTGTTTTCGCTACTTCCAAAACCCGTAATGGCACAATAAATGATTTTTGGATTGATATTTTTGGCAAAATCATAACCAAATCCCAATTTATCCATCCCGCCTTTGCTGAAATTCTCTACGATAATATCAGCTTTTGCAATCAATTTTGTAAGAATTTGCTTCGCTTCGGGGTGTTTCAGATTTAGGGTAATACTTTCTTTATCTCGTAGGCGGTTTAGGGCTGAAATCGAAAAATCATCGTCGTTTTCTTTTACCAAAGAAACACCATTTTTGCCCAAATACGGAGCATTGTTTCGGCACACATCACCACCGTCGGGATTTTCAATTTTTATGACCCTTGCACCCAAACCAGCCAACAAAAATGTGGCATAGGGCCCTGCCAACGCTATGGTAAAATCTAAAACTGTGAGGCCTTCTAATGGGCGTTTATAGTTCATCTAATCTGTAATTGTTTATTGAAAAAATCGAAAACCGATGGAAAAATGAGCGAAGTCATTTCGCCGTGGTTGGCTTCTACTTCTTTGTATTGTATGTTAAAATGTTCTTTTTCAAGATGTTTGGCCAATAATCGGCTACTTTCGAGCGATGGAGTAGCTCCTATGCCTTCACTCATAAAGATAGGTTTTGTCTTTAAATTTACCCAAGGGTAGGCCGCTTCATCAATAAACGGCCCTGACATTGGGGCGATGGCTTTCCACTTTTCGGCATATTTTGCACCCAAATACCAAGTGCCACCACTTCCCATCGAATGTCCTGCTAAGAAAATATTTTTGGGGTCGGGTTGGTATTCTTTCATCACGATTTCAAGTACAGATAGTACCTCTTTTTCGCTCAAAGCCAGTAGTTTTTGTCGGGTGGTGTCAGTCGCAAAAACGGCTTTTTGCTTGGCTTGTTCGTCAGTTTTTCCGTACACCGCTGGCAATCTGAGTGGTGTACCATACGCACCCAATGGAGAAAAACCAAGTGGAGAAAGGACTATAAAACCATATTTTTCAGCCAAAAGCAAACTAATTTTATTGCTACGTTCTACCAATGAATTTTCGTTGCCACCTCCGCCATGAAGCAAAACAATGAGTGGTGTTTTACCTGCTTGATAATTTGAGGGAACAAATAATCTGTAAGGCATTTTCTGACCAGTTTCGGCAAAAATATAACTGCGTTTTAGGTTGCCCTTTGCCCGAAAACTTGAATCGGCTTTTAATTCTGGAATTTGAATATTCGATAAAGTTTTCAGTTCTTCTTCCAATTTTTCCTGAAAACCTGCCGTTGCCTGTGCAAAAACACGAGTAAAACCGAGAATTGCAAAAAGCGATAAAGAGGTAAATATTTTTTTCATGAGCATATTATTATTATCTATTTCTTTTGAATACCTTCCGAAACTAACCAATTTAAAAACAAATCAGACCATTCATCTACTGGTTTGCCTTGTTTTTCTATACCATAACCACCTTTTGCTCCACTAAACAGATGTATTTCAGCCGATTTTTGTACTTTTTTCCATTCCATAAACAAAGCCATGCAGCCAGCCGCCACATTAGGGTGGTCGATGTTGGAACAAATAAACAAAGGTGGAGCATTTTCGGGAACATTTACATCAATCAATGATGGGCCGTAATTTACCGCCAAAAAATTAGGACGAGATTCGGGAGAAGTATTCAAAACGGTATGAGCTATTGCTACGCCCCCACCCGCCGAAAATCCCAAAAAGCCAACTTTGTTAGGGTCGATGTTCCAGTCTTTGGCGTGTTTTCTTACTTCTAAAATTGCCTCGTTTGCATCGGCAGCAGCTTTATAAACAATCTCTGTTCCTTCAGGCTCAGTAGATGGATTGGCGTTGGCTTTATTGAATTTTTGAAAATCTTGAACTTCTACTCTAAACGCTGCTCCAAAGGGTTTTGACGGGTCTTTGGGGGCGGGCATTTGAGCATTGTCCATCAAACGATATTTTAGTCCGATAGCTGCTATTCCGTTAGAATTGAGCCATTTTGCCATTTTTATTACATCGTTGTTCCAACTTAAAACTCGCATCGCACCCCCAGGGCAAAGTATAACCGCTGCACCTGTTGCCTTACTGGCTTCGGGCAAATAAACAGTGATACTTGGCTCTGTAACCTGACTGATAATATTGATTTCGTTGGTGGTTGTGTAGTTGATTTTTTCGTTGTTGGCTGGGCTTGGTTCTTTCACTTTCAGTTTTATAACTTCTTGTGCAAAAGCCATTTTTCCAACTAAAAAAATACTAAAAATGATTACTTTTTTCATCTGAATCGCTTTAAAAAATACGAATTTCTACTCTTCGTTTGGCAACATCGTTGATGCCATCGGCTGTTTCGGGTTTGGATTTTATTATCAGTTTTATGTTATCTTTTGCAAAACCCAATCCTTCAAATATATCATAAAGTTTGCTTGCTCTTAACTCTGCTATTTTCTCTTTTTCGGTTAATTTTTGCCCATTTGATAATAATGAAGTGCCTCTAAAAGTTTTAATTTCAATGTTTTTTATACCGTTCAGCTTAGCAATCCTTACCACTTCGCCTACAATTCGGGTTTTATGAAGTGAGAGAAAATCACTATCAAAATCGAATAATACTGTGAAATTTCGAGTATCATCGGCGAATGGCTCATTTTTAGGATACGGAATTGGCGGTGGCGGCTCAAGTCCATCTTGGGCGGGCAATAAAGTATTGCAACTGAGGTCTAATTCGGGCATTACCGAAATCGTGACGGGTTCTAAAACAATGCCTCCGCACAATCTACTACCATCTTTTATTTTACCTTCTACCAACACTTGGTGTTTTAGCTGTGGTGGATAAAACGAACTACCACTCCGCCCCTGCTGACCTAAATAGTAAGTTTCGCCCTCATACTCTACCAGCCAACAAGGAAAGGTTTTTGAGTCTCTGATGATGGGGCAGGTGATGAAATTTCGGATTGATGAATTCGGATTTTGGATTTTTTGTTGAGCAAAAAGTGTAGCCGAAATTAGTGGAATTAGTTGAATTAAAACCATTTGCGTAATCAATCGTAAATCCCAAATCGTAAAGCGTAAATTCATTATAGCACACTTAAAAAATTAACTAAATCGTTTTTTTCTTGTTCGGTATATTTTATGTCGAATCGGCGGTCATAATAATCTACCAACTCACGCAGATTTTTGGCTGAGCCATTCACGAAATATGGAACTCTGGCCGATAAACCTCTGAATTGTTGCATGACAATTGAACCAATATCGGTACATTTTCCTGAAATCAAGGCTCTACCGGGGTCGGTGGTATAAATGACTCGACCCAAAAATGGATGCGGTGGAGCGTCATTTTTACAAGTACATTTAAAAATCGGCAAGTCAGATTTTTGTGTTGCCATGTGGTTTTCGGTCCATGTTGGGTATGTGGTCGTACCCAAATCGACCCAGCCTGGTGCGAGGTCTTGGGCGGTCATTTGTCCATTGTGGCAAGTAGAGCAACTTCTACGAACGGGATTTCCCAAACCAATGCTATTGATATGTGTAGCATCTCGAATCCAAAATTCACGAAACATAAAAACATCGTTCCCCCTTGCCACCGACTCTCTGAAAGCTTTTTGTTCGGCACTCAGATTTTGTGGCATAGTTTCCCTATTTTTCCAAGAATTGAACCAATGAAAGATTGGGTCACGGTTGTTGTTGGCTAATATGTGTACTTTTCCAGCTTTCATGTTATGAGGGCCTAATCCTGCTGGTTCGCCTTTTTCTACGAGTTTACTTCCCCATTTATCATGACTTTGAGCCATAAAAAGCTTATTTTCAAAGTCTATGATTTGCTTTTGTTGTGTATCTGTTAGCGTATTATGTCCTTGTAAATGTCCAAAATAAGCATCGAGAGCTTGCTGTTTTTGGGTGTAATGACGTGAATCCGCCATCATATTCATTCCTACTACTTTGCCAGTTTCGGGGTCGGTTACGGCGAGAGTACCCGTTTTGATATTAAAAACAGGGTCGGGCGACATCACATAGGTCATGTTGGCTACCGAACGAGGGCGACGAAAAACTGAAATTGTACCGTTTTTCAAACCCAATTCAGGGTCAAGATTTACACCTGTCGGGTCGCTGACCACCTCAATCGTAAATTCGGGATTTACAGGTTTTCCATTATCTGTTTTTACTGGCCACGGAAGAGCAATTCTAAACAAGCCCCTTTTCAATAATAATGAATGAGAACTTTCTAATTCTTGCGGCAATTTGGGGTTATTCGCACCATCAATACCAGCAAAAATTGGGTCTTTTCCGTTAGTTTCCGCCCAACGTTTTTGCAAACTTTCTACCGAAACACTCATGGCATCTTTGGGCTGATGGCAAGTAACACAAGCCCGCCCATTCGACCCTAAAGGCTCAAAGAATGGATGGTTTTTCATGTTAATTTCACCATCGGTATAGACATAACCCAGTTTTCCGTTGGGGTTAGGTATATCCATTTCGGAGGGAAGTGTTCCTGCTTTTCCTGCTTCTATCCAATCAATTTCATTGACTGATAGAAATGAAACCAACGAAAAGGATAAAATGGAAATAAGTAAACTATATTTTACTTTCATTCACCTATCAAAATTTTGTACTATCTGAACAATATTTTGTAAATTTGAAAGAATAATTTTAGATATATTTATTATTTTCCGCCAAAAAAATATTATGCCGTCGAAGTATATCGAACCCCAAGAGCGTTTGGAAGTCAAGCAAAGCATAGATTCGTTTACCGAAGGAGTCTATTGCCATAGCCGACTTTTGGGTGAGAAAGTGATTCCGATGCACTCGCACGAAAACAAATACCAGTTGATGTACGCCGAAGGAAAATGTATCAGAATTTATTACGAAGTGGGCAGTGAACTGAAAACGATTTTTATTCCTTCAAGGCATTTTGCGTGGATGCCCAAGGGAGTTCCGCATAGTGTAGAAGCGGGGCATCCAGATGTAATTATTACGAATATTTTTTATACAGAGGTTTTAAATGAAAATTTCTACGAAAAAGCAGGAGTTTATGCCGCCAATAATCTACTGGTAGAATTGCTGGCTTATATTAAGCAATGGAATACGATTGTGCTGAGCAACGAAGAAAAGAAATTCTCGATTCTGCGAAGCATTATGTGTATTCTTTCAGAAAATAGCAACAGACGACTACCGATTGAATTGCCAGTGGCCAAAGAGCCTCGTTTACAGGTTATTTTGAATTTTATGCAAGACCAAATGACCGAACAAATAAGTATTTCGCAGATTTCGAGTCAGTTCGGTTTTAGTGAACGCTCCTTGCTTCGGTTATTTCAGGAAGACCTAAAAATGTCGTATGCTCAATATTTAAAAACCCTGCGAGTTGTAAGAGCTATCGAATTACTAACCACCACCAAACTTAGTATCAACGAAATTTCTTTTCAAGTTGGTTATGATAGCTTCCCAACTTTTAGCAATACTTTTCAAGATTTGGTGGGGGTTAGACCGAAGGTTTACAGAGCATAATTATATAAGATTCATTGCAGATTTTGTAGTGAATTTGATGGAATAATAATCTACAAAATATTGTTCCTACTCAAGCTCTTTGAAATATGAAAGTCGGTATTTATATCAATTCAATATACAAATACCGACTTTTACTTTTGAAAGCAATGATTTATGAAACCAATCAATGATGTTCGTCTTGGTGTGCTTTGTTGTAGTTTCCAGCAAAAAGTGGAGTTAAAACAATCATGCCTACAATAAATGTAAACAAATCACCTGCAAAATAAAGGATTGCTGCAATAATCAAAAAGATTACGAGCATTGTTCCGTCTGAAAGCGGTTTTGAATGAGTTTTATCAGCCATAAATTTATGTACAAATTACGATTTATAAATTCTAAATTTTAATGCAATATTACTAAACAATTTGTAAATCGTAAATCTTGTGTCTTAAATTTATTTCATTTTCTACCAAAATCTGCTGGGTTTTCACCCCAGTGTTCGGTTTCCCATTTCAAGATTTTGTTGCCATATTTATTATTTTGTAGCCATTTTTCGGCACGTTCTATCAGTTCAAAAACCTCTTCATTACCGTCTTTTTCTGCTAATTTGGTATTTGCTTTTTTGGCTTTTACCCAACTGATTGCTGTTCTGGAATCTGAATAGATTGGCAAATTTGATTTTTTTTGGTGCAACAATGCCAGTGCATGAACAATCGCCAAAAATTCACCGATATTATTGGTAGCGTGCTTAAACGGTCCTTTCAGAAACAATCTCTCTTTGGTTTTCAAATAAAACCCCTGATACTCCATATCGCCAGTGGCGGTGTTCCAAGCAGCATCAACCACTACCGAGTCGAGGTTTGGCTTCCCAATCGGAATTTTGAGCTGTTTTTCATCTCTCTCTTTTTGCTGAATAAACTGCCAATAGTTACCTTTTAGAGCTTTTTGGGCTTCTGCTTTGGTATCAAAAGATTTATATTTTGCACCATCAAAACCCGTTACTTGTTTCTGACAATCCTCCCAAGAGTCATAAACGCCCTTTTCTCGACCTTCCCAAACTACATAAAATTTTACTTTCTTTGCCATGCGGCAAAATTGCACATTATTAGTAAAAAGAGCAAATGTGTTACATTTTTGAGAGTGCCGAAATATCAATAGATTTTGCAACCTCTTTCACAAAATCAGTATTAGTTTGGTTTTGAACTTCAACCGTAATTAAGAATCTTTCTGAAACACCTAAAACAACTGTTGCCGTTTTACTACCTTTCTTAAAGGTTTCCATTCCTTTTGCTTCTAAAATCTCAACACCTTTCATTGATTCCTCTTTGTTATCAACCGAAAGCCCCATTGCCCAAACCGCTGTTGCAGCACCATACATAGAATAAGCCGCATTATAATCTACAATAGTAACTTCGGCTTCAGAATCCCCCTTTTTAAATTTTTGGGAAATTTTTGAAAACGATGCCCCCATCATATTGACACTTTCGCCCTCGGGGTCGCCGTCTTTTTCGTATCCCGAAATACTACTTGGTAAATATTTCTGTAAATCTTGGTGTGGAATCGCCAATGTATCGCCTTTGGCACGGCGTTCTTCTACTTTACTTTGGGCATCTTTCATTGCATCTGCCACATTATCAAGATTACTCAAAACAGAAGCTGCATTTTTGGCTTCTTCGGCTTTTTTTCCACATGAAATAACCACTAATCCAAAAAGTAAGGCAAACGAGAGTGTTATCAGGTTTTTCATAGAATCAGATATTTTAAGATTAGGTATGATGCTATATTTATCCAAATTTAATTCTTTTTCAGTTTCATCACACAGTTTGTCAAAACAATTTTATCGCGATTTTCTTGGCGGCGATAACCTCTACCTTCGGGGTCAATATCTTGGTCGAAGCCAGTTGCCGAGGTTACAACTTTATCACGTAGTTTATCTGTCAATCGTCCTACGCCCCCAAATACTGTTGCACCTGCTTTTTCTTTCCAGTAAGTACCTTCGAGCGTACAAGTATTAAAACGAATCTCCATAAAACCATCTGCCCCGACTTTTACTTCAAGAGCTTCACCAGCGTTGTTTTGTGAATCGCCGACATGGTATTCCATCCTTGGCGTACGGGTTTCTTCTACATAACGTACTGCCGCAATACCTTTATATTTACCTAAATCTTGGGCTTTTTTAATATTTTCTTTGGTATCTGGTCTATCAGCATTCACAATCAGATATATACCTGCCTCAACTGCAGGGCGACCATAAAAATCTCCAAGCCAAATCCTGAGCATTTTATCAGGGCTGGTGCCGTTTCCTGTCAGATAAGCATAACTTCCTATTTTAACCTGACGAGGCTGTGTTTTAAATTCTTTGCCATCAATCATCACAGTAAGTGAGTTATCATTGGCAAGCTGACTAAAAGCAAAATGTGAAGAAGTGAAAGCAATAAGTAAAAAAAATAATTTTCTCATTTTTGAATCTTATTTAATGGGGTTAAACAATCAGTTATAAAGCTATTGAATAATATTTTGACTACAATGATTTTAAAGTAAAATCAATTAAACGGTTTTATCCTTGTGATTTTTTAGCGAACTTTGCGGTTCAAAATACTGTTTGTTGATTAGACTTAAAGCAAAGATTTTATATCTGAAAGTCTAATTTATTGAATTACTCATATTAAAATAAAAATGACACAAGAAAAAGTAAATGTATTGATAATTGGCTCGGGTCCAGCAGGTTATACAGCAGCAATTTATGCTGCAAGAGCAGGGCTAAATCCTGTATTATATCAAGGTGGACAGCCAGGTGGGCAATTGACTATCACAACAGATGTCGAGAATTATCCAGGTTATCCAGAAGGTATAATGGGACCCGAAATGATGGAAGATTTCAGAAAGCAAGCCGAGCGTTTCGGAACCTCAATCCGTTGGGGAATGGCTACAAAAGTAGATTTCTCGACTCCAACAGCCCATAAAGTAATCATAGACGATATACACGAAATTACAGCACCTGCCGTTATAATCTCAACAGGGGCTTCGGCAAAATGGCTTGGGTTGCCTTCGGAGCAGCATTTCAATGGTCAAGGAGTTTCGGCATGTGCAGTTTGTGATGGCTTTTTCTTCCGTGGGCAAGAGGTTGCTATCGTAGGTGCAGGCGATACCGCTTGCGAAGAAGCCCATTATCTTTCTAAACTTTGTAAAAAAGTAACAATGCTTGTACGCCGAGATGAATTCCGTGCATCGCAAATCATGCAAGAAAGAGTAAAGAATACACCTAACATCGAGATTTTGTTCAATACCGAAACCTTAGAGATTATCGGAGATACAAGCGGTGTGAATGGTGCAAAAATTAAGAATAACAAAACAGGCGAAGAATCTACCATTAATGTAACTGGTTTTTTTGTAGCAATCGGGCATCAGCCTAATACAGCAATCTTTGCAGATTATCTTAATTTAGATGAATCGGGGTATATAATTGCCGAAAAAGGAAGTAGCCGAACCAATATCGAAGGCGTATTCGCCAGCGGCGATGCACAAGACAAAATCTATCGCCAAGCAGTAACAGCGGCGGGGTCGGGATGTATGGCAGCATTAGATGCAGAGCGTTATTTGGCAGAAAAAGGTTTGCATTAATAAGATTAAATGCCTAAAATTGTATTAATGTAGCCGATTAATCAATTTTGGCTTGTTTTTTGTTTCATCTGTGGGTAATTCTTTTCATTTATCCACAAAAACCAAAAAATATGAAGAAGAAGGCTTTACTAATCGCTTTTGCTGTAACAGTCTCAGTGGGGGCATATGCCCAGAAAGAAAGAGGGAAAATCAAAAGTACAGATATTCCTGCTTCTCAAAAAGAGAAACTAAAAGACAAAAATCTTAATAAACCAATCAAAAAAGAAGACGATGAGTTTTCTTTTGAAGAAGAACCAAAACTTCGCTTTTCGACAGAATTTGAGACAATCAAAGTACAAGATGCAGCACCTGCACCTAAAATCGAACCTATCAAAGAGCTAAACACAGTGGTTCATGAAGATACCAGCACAATAGACGAAGGGCAAGTGCAGGTTGTAGAGATTGAAGAGGAAGCTCAATTTGCTGGTAGCGAAGACATGGTTAAGATTGCGTCATATTTCTCAGTTTGGGATAGTAAGCACATTGACCCTTATGGGATTGATGCCAAAGATTATGAAGACGTAGTACCCATTCAACTTTATGATATTTCGCAAGGGCGTTATTGGGCTGGTCCAATGAATAAAGGCATTGTAAACTCACGTTTTGGATGGCGTTGGAAACGTTGGCATACAGGTATTGACCTTGATTTAGATACTGGCGACCCTATTTTTGCAGCTTTTGATGGTATTGTGAGGGTCTCTGGTTGGTCAAATGGCTATGGGCGATGTGTAGTTATACGCCACTACAACGGGCTCGAAACACTTTATGGACACCTTTCAAAAACTAATTTTGAAACAGGTACAATCGTAAAAGCAGGCGATGAAATCGGTTTGGGCGGTAGCACAGGGCGTAGTTCTGGGCCACACTTGCATTTTGAAACTCGTTATGAGGGTAATCCTTTTGACCCAACTAATATTTTTCAATTTGCTCCTGCACAAATAAATATCTTATCACAAGAATTTTTATTGACATCCCGTGTTTATGATTATTTGAGAGGTGGGGCATCTAAAACAGATTTTGAGTATGAAGAAGAAACACCCGTGAGCGTTATTGAGAAACATTGGATTAGAGTACGTTCGGGAGATACACTCTCTGAAATAGCAAGTCGCCATAATACAACCGTTGCTGAATTGTGCAAAATGAATAAAATCAAGTCTTATACTCGCCTTCGTGCTGGGTATCGTTTAAGAGTCAAATAAACCATTGATTAGCAAGATAATACCGACGGTGTGAACTTTTTCACACCGTTTTTTTTTATTTATAAATACTTATCCCATCAAATTTTAATAAACTCAGTGATACAAAAATTAGATATACTTGTAATGGCGGCTCATCCGGACGATGCCGAATTAGGCTGCTCAGGCACAATAGCTTCTCATATTGCACAGGGCAAAAAAGTCGGAATTGTAGATTTTACTCGTGGTGAACTGGGGACAAGGGGTACGCCCGAAATCCGACTGGCAGAATCGGCAGAGGCTACAAAAATCATGGGGATTCATGCACGCGAGAACCTCGAATTTAGAGATGCTTTTTATAAAAACGACGAAGAACACCAAATGAAACTGATTGAGGTTATTCGCCGTTATCAACCCGAAATTGTTTTGGCAAATGCCATCGAAGACCGCCACCCCGACCACGGAAAAGGAGCAGCGTTAGCGATTGATGCTTGTTTTTTTTCAGGTTTGCGAATGATTCACACAACCGAAAAAGACGGAACTCCACAAATCGCATGGAGACCAAAGTCCGTGTATCATTATATACAAGACCGTTATATTAAACCCGATTTTGTAGTTGATATTAGTAATTTTTGGCACATAAAAGAAACCGCAATACGAGCATTCAGAAGTCAATTCTATGACCCAAACAGCACCGAGCCGCAAAGTTATTTGTCATCACCAGAATTCTTAGAATTTATTGAATCTCGTGCCAAAGAATTTGGGCATCAGATTGGCACAAAATACGGCGAAGGTTTTACAAAAAGTAAGATGATTGGTGTTAGCAATTTGTTTGATTTAATGTAAATTTGAGCATTAATTGAACACTTCACTTTACAATACCGATTAATGACCAAAGAACAAGCTCTAAAAAAATATTTTGGTTACGATAAATTCAGACCGCTACAATCCGAGATTATTGACACAATTTTAGCAAAAAACGATTGTATGGTTTTGATGCCAACTGGTGGCGGAAAATCTGTCTGTTTTCAGGTACCAGCAATGCTACTCGATGGATTAACAATCGTCATTTCACCCTTAATTGCTCTAATGAAAGACCAAGTACAAGGTCTGGTTGCCAACGGTATTCCGGCGGCGTTTATTAATTCTTCATTGAGTGGAAACGAGCAATCAAACATCGAATGGAAAGCCAAACTGGGCGAGCTAAAACTCCTTTACATATCGCCCGAAAAACTACTTTCGGGCAATTACCTCAACTTCATCAAATCGCTTAATATCAGCCTTTTTGCAGTTGATGAATCACATTGTGTTTCGATTTGGGGGCATGATTTCAGGCCCGAGTACACACAATTAAAAGCATTGAAGGCGAATTTTCCAGAAGTTCCGATTGTGGCTCTTACAGCAACCGCCGATAGAGTTACGAGAAAAGATATTTTGACTCAACTCGGAATTCCAGACGCTCAGACTTTCACCTCTTCATTCGATAGGCCAAACCTATCATTGAATGTTTTGCCTTCTCGAAATCGAATAAAAATTATTGAAAAATTCATCAAAGAAAAACCTAATCAATCGGGCATTATTTACTGTTTAAGCCGAAATGCTACCGAAGATGTTGCACTTTCTTTACAACGAGTCGGCATTCGTGCAGCTCATTATCATGCAGGTCTCGATGCCCAAACTCGAGCAAAAGTACAGGATGATTTTATCAATGATGATTTACAAGTAATTGTAGCCACCATTGCCTTTGGGATGGGAATAGATAAATCGAATGTCCGATTTATCATACATTACAATTTACCCTCAAATGTAGAGAGTTTTTATCAAGAAATTGGTCGTGCTGGGCGTGATGGACTCAAAGCCGATACGATTCTTTTTTATGGCTATGGCGATGTGATTATCCGAACCAAAATGATTGCTGATTCGGAACTCCCAGAAGACATGAAAGAGGTTCAGACTGCCAAATTAACCCGTCTGAAACAATATGCCGAAGCCGACATTTGCCGCCGAAGGATTTTATTGAGCTATTTCAACGAAGAAATCAGAGAAGATTGCGGAAACTGCGATGTTTGCCGAAATCCAAGACAAAGATTTGATGCTACTACGATTGCACAAAAGGCACTTTCGGCGATTGCTCGAACCGAAGAAAAAGTAGCAATGGGTATGTTGATTGACATTTTGAGAGGCTCGCAGAATCGAAGCGTGCTTGAAAGAAATTACCATAAAATCCGTACTTTTGGGGCTGGAAGAGATTTGAAAGGTGAGGAATGGGCTGAATATTTAACCCAAATGCTTAATCTGGGTGTGATGGACATTGCCTACGACGACCACCATTCATTCAAACTCAATAATTATTCGTGGTCGGTCTTGAAAGGTGAACAAAGTGTAGAATTGGTTAAATTTGAGCCTTATGAAAGTAAAAAGGCTCGCCAAGATGCCGAAAATCCGAAAGAAAAATCGAAGAAAGAGGTTATCAGAGATGCCTTGTTCGAGAAATTGCGTTTATTACGAAAACAATTAGCCGATAAATTGAGTATTCCGCCGTTTTTGGTATTTTCAGATGCCACCATTTCTGAAATGGCCCAGAAAAAACCAATCAGTCGTTATCAGATGTTGCAGGTATCGGGGGTAAGTGATGCCAAATACAAACAATTTGGGGAGGTTTTTCTGAACGAAATCCTTGATTTTATCAGAGATAATAATACATCTGGAACAGGTCGGGGTATCAGCGGCTCAACATACATCGAAACCCTCGATTTATATAAAAAAGGACTTTCTATCGAGGAAATCGCAACCCGAAGAAATCTTCAACCGTCATCCATTGCTAATCACTTGGTAAAACTCAGTGAAGATGGGCATGATGTAGATATTACTAAGTTAGTATCGCAAGAAGAATACGACGCCATTGTAGATATGGCATTAGAATTAGGGATGAACAAAGGCGATGCTCTAAAGCCACTTTTTGAAGCCCTCAACGAAGAATACGGCTACGATAAAATTAGATTAGCGTTGGCAATTTGGGATAAAAACGGATAAATTTGGTTTTCAAATTATAATACATTGATTCAAAAATTACTCGACTTAAAAGATTTTATATCAAATCTCACAAATAGCGTAGTGGCTATTTGTAAAGTAATGGTGTTTTCAAAATTTAAGGTTACTAACCCAAAAGCTAATGCCAAAAGCTGTGTGATTCTGGGCAATGGTCCATCACTGAATGATTCACTTCAAAATCACCTTGATTTTATTAAACAGCACGATATTTTTTGTGTCAATATTTTCTCAGCTTCGGCTTATTATACACAATTGAAACCGAATAATTACCTACTCCTCGACAACGCATTCATAGACCAAAATCACCAAAGAGCCAGCCAAGCAATTATTCATTTGGTAGAAGATACCAACTGGAAGTTGAACCTTTTTGTACCTTTTAAATTCAAAAAATCAGACTATTTTATCAAAAACATCAGCAAAAATTCATTTATCAATGTAATATATTTCAACTACGTTATTTTAGATGGATTTGATTCCTTGAAGTTTTGGTTCTATCGAAACGATTATGGAATGCCTCAATCTCAAAACGTATTGGTAGCTTCGATTTTTAGATGTATCAATCTAAATTACAAAGAAATCTACCTATTGGGAGCCGACCATACATGGCACGAATCAATCAGACTTGATGAAAATAATGAGATTATCGCCGATGATTCGCATTTTTATGGTACAAAAACCTACGAAGTCAATAAATTAATGCCAAAAAACGAATCTTATATGGCACGTCAGTTTCTGTCGCTTCACAAAGCGTTTAAGGGCTATGAGGTTCTGGCAAGGTATGCACAATACCACAAAACTGAGGTAATCAATGCAAGTAAACGAAGCTATATTGATGTTTTTCGGAAGATAAAGCTATAATTCCGTTTAATAATTTTTTCACAGATTCATTGCATTTCTCTGCGGTTTTGATTTAATTGTAGTTTAAAATAAATTACAAACCCTAAAACACCTTATTATTTATGGAAAATCTTCAACTTGCTGGCTTCGGTAAGCGTTTAGTTGCGTATCTTATTGATGGAATCCTCCTCAGTATCGTATTAGGTATTATCATGTCTGTCTTCTTTGGTGGAATATTTGCTTCTATGGCAGGTGCTGGAGCCTTAGATGGTACAATGAGCGAAGACGAAGCCGCAGTTACGGCAGTAGCGGCAACTGGTGGAATCATGCTGTTTTATTTTATTGCTGTGGTGGCGGTTATTGCTTATGAAGTTTTGATGATTTCATCTGCAAGGCAAGGTACAATAGGCAAAATCGCAATGAAAATAAAAGTTGTGAAAGAAGACGGAAGTAAACTTTCTACCACCGACGCAATCATCAGAACTATTGTCAAATCCCTAATCTCTGGTATTTGTTTTATTGGTTTTTTGATAACGCTTTTCAACAAAAAAGAGCAATCGCTACACGATATGGCAGGTAAAACTCTGGTAGTCAATGCCGAATAAATTTTACAAAATATTGCTGGCAGTGGTAGCAGTGGCTATCACTGCTTTTTATTTTTTTGTCAATCCTGCCAAAGTAAGTTTTACACCAAGCTGTTTATTGCACAAATCTACTGGATTGTATTGTTTTGGATGCGGCGGGCAAAGGGCTTTTCATGCGATTCTACACGGGAGATTTACCGAAGCATTTTATGATAATTTATTGATTTTCATTGTTTTACCGTTAATAATATTCTATATTTTTTCAGAATTATCAGGTAAAAACCATCTGAATCTCTTGCTTAAAAAACCTATTTTTATGTGGATATTCATTCTGATACTTTTTTCGTTTATGATAATCCGAAACCTGCCTTATTACCCATTCAATACGTTAATCCCTCACAATTAGCACTTCTTTTCCAAAATTTTTAATTAATATTGGCGTTGATAATTCAAACGTACCGATTCATCCCAAATCATTTTTCCTAATGAAAAAAATCATACTTTTCATGATGTTGTGTTCGATAACTACATTCGGACAATCGCCCTACAACATTATTCCTAAACCTACTAAGATTACGTCTCAAAAAGGTATTTTTACAATTACCAACAAAACAAAAATCTTGGTTCCTCAAGGTAATACCGAACTCAATTCGATTGCCGAAATGCTTGCCGAAAGAGTCGTTGTTTCGACAGGCTTACAACTCAATATCGAAACTTATGACCCTAAAAAGAATGGTTTATTAGCCGATGGAATCGTTTTTAGTCTCGAAAACAACTCAAAAACACCCGAAGAAGGCTACACAATCAATGTATCAAAAAACTCTGTGACAATAATTTCCTCAACAACAAAAGGCAGTTTTTATGGGTATCAAACACTTTTGCAGATTTTACCAACTACAATTTATAGTTCTTCGACCTCACAGAATACTAAATTGACGATTCCGTGCGGAGTTATCAACGATGCCCCACGTTATTCGTATCGTGGGTTGATGCTCGATGTGGGTCGTCATTTTTATACGACCGATTACATTAAGAAATTCATTGACATAATGGCAATGCACAAGTTTAATCAGTTTCATTGGCATTTGACCGAAGACCAAGGATGGAGAATCGAAATCAAAAAATATCCTCAACTCACTGCGGTTGGCTCAAAACGTAAACAAACAATGGAAGGGCATTACTCTGAGCAGCGTTATGATGGAACTCCCTACGGTGGATATTATACTCAAGAAGAAATCAAAGAGATAATCCGTTATGCACAATCAAAGTATATCAACGTAATTCCCGAAATCGAAATGCCAGGTCATGCTTTGGCGGCGTTGGCGGCGTATCCCGAATTAGGCTGTAAAGGCTCTGGTTATGAGGTTACTGGCACTTGGGGTGTGCATGATGATGTTTTCTGCCCTTACGATAAAACTTTTGAATTTTTGGAGAATGTATTAACCGAAGTAATTGATTTGTTTCCGAGCAAATACATTCACATCGGCGGCGATGAATGCCCAAAAACTACTTGGAAAGAAAGCAAATTTTGTCAGGATTTGATGAAGAAAGAAGGGCTAAAAGACGAACACGAATTGCAAAGCTATTTCATCAAACGAATTGACAAATTTATTACATCGAAAGGCCGTAAGATGATTGGTTGGGACGAAATCCTTGAAGGTGGTATTTCTCCAAATGCAACCATTATGTCTTGGCGTGGAATAGAAGGCGGAGTAGCGGCTGCCAAGCAAAACCACGACGCTATAATGACTCCAACAAGCCATTGCTACCTTGATTATTATCAGTCTGACCCTAACTCTGAGCCACTTGCCATTGGGGGCTACCTTCCGCTCGAAAAAGTATATAGCTACGAACCAATGCCAAAAGAACTTTCGACAGAGCAAGCAAAGCATATTTTGGGGGTACAAGGAAATATCTGGACAGAATACATTAAAACTCCAGATAAACTCGAATACATGGCGTATCCGAGAGCCACTGCAATTGCCGAGATTGGATGGTGGCAGCCCGAACAAAAGAACTTTTTGGATTTTTCGGGTCGATTGAAAATTCAGTTTGAACGTTTGCAGAACATGGGTGTAAATTTTGCCAAAAGCTACTATGATATTTCGGCGAGTTCATCGCTCAATGCCAAAAGTCAAGTTGCCGTAAAACTAAAATCAACCGATAGCCAAGCCATAATCAGATATACAATTGATGGTACGGAGCCAACCGCAAAATCTTTGATTTATAATCCAAACGTTGGAGTAATCCTTACTAAAGATGCAACTGTGCGAAGTGCTGCATTCAATGCCAAAGGTGACAAATTAGGGAAAGTTTTAGATAAGTATTTTTTTATAAACAAATCTACTGGTAAAACATATAAGATTGTAAATGAGCCACTTAAATACACTGGAGGCGAAAAATATGGTTTGACCAATGGGGTGAGAGGCGAAGAAAAAAATATGGGTTCGTGGGTTGGGCTTGATGGCAAAGACCTTGATGTTACGTTAGATTTAGGTCAGGCAATGGAAATAAACCGAGTAATGATGGCATTTTTAAGAGCGAGTAATTCTTGGATTCTTTATCCAAAAATGGTAGAAATTCAGGTTTCGGTTGATGGTAAAAAATTTGAAACAGTTCAGAAGATTGACATTGACAATAAGATTCGTCCAGAAACTGCGGTTCAACAAATAAATACGGGAATTGGCCATAAAAAAGCACGATTTATACGTGTTTATGCCCCTAACTATGGTAAACTCCCCGAAGGACACCCTGGAGCTGGTCGCTCAGCTTGGCTTTTTATAGATGAGATTGGGGTAGAGTAGATTTACCCAGTAAATAATGAAAACGACCTCGGAATAGCAAATTTTGGAGGTCGTTTTTTATGGTATTTCTTAAAGTTTAGTGATATTAACGGTGGGTTCTAATACCGAAGTTGCTGCCCCTCTAAAGGTTCCAGTTACAGGATTTATCAGTTCGGGTTGTGCCGAAGAAGCCAAAGCAACATATTGGTGGTCTGTTACAATTCCTTCTGTGGGGTCAAAACCTCGCCAACCACCACCCGGCAAATATGCCTCTACCCAAGCGTGAAGCTCGTGTGCATGTAGTTCGCTTCCATAGCAATAACCACTCACAAAACGAGCAGCAATGCCTAAAGCCTTGCAACACGCAATCATCAAAACCGAATAATCTCGGCAGCTCCCTGTTTTTATCAGAAGGGTTTTTTCGGGCTTGTTGGCTTCGCCTTCGGGTCTTGCTTCATATATAAAACTCTCTTTGATTTTTTTGCAGAGAAGTAGCAAAAAATCCATTGTTTTCCAGTTTGCTTCGGCTGCAATGGGTCTTACAAACTGATGAATCGCCGTTGTAATAGTATCTTGCGTAAGATAGTGATTCAAAAGTAAATGCTCTTTTTCGGGATACTCAAACGGTATTTTCTCAGATTCAAAAGGAAAATGTATAAAACTATAAGGATTATACTCCCGAGATTCGATTGTAAACGATGCCTTTATAGAAAGTAAGTTGCAAGACTGATTAAAATATATAATCTGCTGGGTATTGCCCTCGGCATCAATATTTTTAAAAAATAAATTGGGTTTGGGAGAAATCTCTAACGAAAAATCATTAATAATTTGATGTGGCGATGCTTTTGGCGTAAGATATATATAATGCGGACTCAGAAAAACTTCGTTCGAATAATTATAGAGTAATTGATGCTCGATGTGAAGTTTCATGGTTTCTAAAATAATCTCAAATAATAAAGTTTTAATTGAGAATTTTAACAGTAAAATTAAAAATAGGAAACTTAGTTTAAAGTCTAATGGTAGTTTTTACTTTTCCATTTGAGAATTTTAAACTTAATGTTATCATAAATCAAACCTAAAATTAGCAATAAGGTAGGCAGTAGTAATGCAATAATTCCAAACTTTGAGTATCCAATTCCAGCGGAAACCCCTCCAATAAAAAAAAATAAAATTATTCTGCTTCTTAGTTGAATGTTAGTTTTTAAACTCAGTTGCTGCTCTTTTGTTTTATAAAAAAATAATTGAGAGATTTCAATCCCTAAATCTGTAAATAAACCTGTCAAATGAGTTGTTCTAACAACGGTATTTGAAATTTTAGTAACTAAAGCATTCTGAAGCCCCATCGCAAATAACAATGATAATGCAATAAAATTGGGGTATTCTACAATATAATATTTGCCAAATAGACCAGTAATTAAAAGTACTATAACTTCAAATATAATTGGTACAACAAAAATATTTTTTTCATTCTTTTTAGAAATAATTTCGATTAAGCTATTTGACGTAAACGCACCTAAAAAGAAAAAGAAAATAAATAAAAAGTAAATGATGCTATCGTAAAATTTTATTTTAAAAATATCCTCTACCCAAAAAGCAAAATGCCCTGTTACATTTGTTGTTAGCCGATTAACAGATACAAACCCAACAACATTTACAAAACCTGCGACAAAAGAAAGTAAAGTAGCAATTTTAAGGTTATGCGAGTGAGTCCTTGAATTGCCGTGATGCCTAAACATTTTTTAGTAACTAATTTGGTTTATTCGACACTTTACAGGTATTGGCATTAATAGTCATTCGATAGTCAATTAATTTATTATCAAACAATTATGAACAACTACTATTCGGCTAATATTAGGCATCCAAATATCTACTTATAAAATTCGGATTCTTGAAATTGTTTATCAAAAATAGGTCCCATCCAGTCGGTCGGGAGTTTCTGCACCGAAGCATTCAGTAGGGCATTCCACTGATACGAAATCCCCTCTAAATCTTGTTTTCCGTAGCGGTGCTCAATCATGTTATAGCTATTTTTTTCATATAACAGCACATCTATCGGAAAATCAACATCATTGGCACTAACACGGGTCGAATCAAACGCCAAAAAACCCAGTTTGAGACACTCTTGAAGCGAAGTTTCGTGTTTGATATTTCTGAATAAGATAGGTTTCCCATAGCCCGAGTTACCGATGATAATAAACGGAAGCCCCTCTCCTACCTCAATCCAGTTTCCTTCTGGATAAACCAAAAACAATTTATGCTCATCATCTTTCTCTAACTGCCCACCAACGATTGTGGAAAGATTAAAACCAAGACCCGCCGCCACGAGAGACTCTCGGTCTTCGGCTGCGACTCGCCGCAATTGTTCACCAAAAACATTGACTGCTTTATAAAGTTTATCAAATTTTTCGTCCTGCTCTTCTAAAACCTCTTTAAAATAAGTAATTGCCTTATCACGAACCGAGCGTAAACCAGCCGTCATAATAAAAAGCGAATGATTACGAACTTGATGTGTAAAAAGTTTTTTATTGGTCGAAACCTCAGTACCCGATGTAATTCGGGTATCGGCTATCGCAACGATTCCTTTGGCAACTTTTACTCCTAAACAAAATGTCATATTGCAGTCGAATGATTTTATACAAAAGTAAAATTTCTGAGCATTATTCAATATACAACCTTAGATATTTCATAATAATTATTGCTTTTTTTATATAAATTACATTTTAAAGAATACCCAACTTGATTTGAAGATAAACCACTGAGTTGGCAAAGCTAAACTATCAGAAATCTGGCTAATGGGTATTTTTGAATGACTGAATGGCGTCTTTGAGATTTAAACGCCAAAAAAAGGCAAATTGTCGCAAAAATTTCGATTAGATTTATTATTTTGATAATTTCACAGCCGAAATATCCTAACTGAATAATTTTTAGCTGTAAGTCGGAAAAGAATCATAGAAAAAAAATTCCCAAAACAGTTTAATACGACTCAAAACTTGTAGTTTATGCGTACATTCATCATCATTGCCGCTGTTATTATTGTTTTAATCCTCGGAAAAATATTTCTTTTCAAAAAAGCCGAATCAAAAGACGCCCCCGGAGGCGGTGCCGGTTCTGCAATGGGTGGCGGAAAAGGTAAAGATGGAACTGGTGGCGGAGCAACATCAGCTATACCTGTCAATATTTATATAGCTCAACCCGAAAACCTCAATAATATTGTTTATGCCTCGGGCTCGATTTCGCCAAACGAAGAAGTAGAACTCAAAGCCGAAGCATCGGGTAGGTTAGTTACGCTCAATATCAAAGAAGGCAGCTTTGTTGCGAAAGGGCAGCTCATTGCCAAAATCAAAGATACTGATTTGCAGGCTCAATTAAAAAAACTCGAATACGAAGAAGCCCTTGCAAAACAGATTGAGGCACGTCAGAAAAAACTTCTTGAAATAAACGCCATCAGCAAAGAAGAATATGAGATTTCGGCTAACCGAATCAATACTTTGAGTGCTGATAAAGATGTCATAAAGGCACAATTAGAAAAAACTGTTTTATATGCTCCTTTTGCAGGAAAAATCGGATTCAAAAGCGTTAGTGAGGGGGCTTATGTTACGCCAGCTACCATTATTGCAAACTTAGTACAAATGAACCCTGTAAAAGTTGACTTTACGATTCCAGAAAAATATTCTCCTCAAATCAAAATTGGTAGAAGTTTTAAATTTGAAGTTGATGGTCAAGAAGGTGTTTTCAATGCAAGTATTGCTGCTATTGACCCAAAAATTGACCCAAATCTAAGAACCCTGAGAGTAAGAGGTATTTCTCAAAATCCTAACGGTAGGTTGATGCCAGGAATGTTTATACGTGTTACAGCAGATTTAGACACCGAAAGCTCAATTATGATTCCGACCGAATCTATCGTACCTGTGCTCAAAGGCAAAAAAGTTTATGTTATGAAAGGTGGCAAAGTAACCGAATCTTTAGTAACAACTGGTTTGCGTACTGATAAAAAAGTTCAGGTAATAAATGGGTTACAAATGGGTGATTCATTAATCGTGAGTGGTATCATGGCTTTAAAACCAGAGATGGCTGTTAAGGTTAAGCAAATTGTTCGCTAATCATTCCAAATAAAACCACGATTCAAACTAATCATTGGATTAAATGAGAAATAGATTTTCAAAATATATAATTCTTTTTTGGGCAACAAGCGGAAGCATCCAAGCTCAAGAACTATTAACACTCGATAAAGCAATCAATTTTTCGCTCGAACAAGGCTATGGTATTCAGATTGCTAAAATGCAACAACAAGCGGCTGATATTCAAGTATTTAAGGGCAATGCTGGTATGATGCCGAGAATTGACTGGAACGCCAACTTAGGTACAGCTTTCAATCAGGTAAATCAAAAATTGGCAAACGGTACTGATATTAATCGTTTTGGACGAAGTATAACTCCCAATAGTAATGTTGTTATGAGTTGGGTTTTATACGATGGTAGAAGAATGTATGCCAACTATGACCGTCTCAAAAATCAGAGCCAATTAAGCCAAGTACAAACCAAAATGATGGTAGAAAATACAGTTTTGGCTGTTATGAGGGCATATTATGAGATAATGCGTCAGAAAGAAACAGTTAAATT
>JAQGFW010002317.1:0-27146 GCA_030463445.1 Euplotes aediculatus
ATTTTTACCTCAATTCTTTCTCCCATTTTTGCCTTAATTCTTTCTCCAATTCTTTCTTCCTTACTTTTTACATCTTTTTCTTTAATTTTTTCTTGATTTTTTATCTCTTCACTGTAACTCTTTTCGATCAATCCAAAAGGCGATCCATTATTACTGAAATATGAAGCTAATTTTTCACGAAATTCTATATTAAAAGTTTGAGAAAGTTTTTTTTGATACTCTCCAATACTAAAGTTGCAATTTTCTTTAGTATTAATACCTACAATAAAATATATATTACTATGAGTTATTCTTTCATTATTAACTGTTTTTGACAGTATATTATCTATTTTTTCTTTTAAATTATAATCATTTAAATCTTTATTATAAAGAAAATCTTTTTCGATATTTCTTAATTCTTTTGTAGCAAATTTTTCTATATTAGAATCTTCATTAAGATTGATTTCGCGAGGACTACCACTTTTCGTTTCTTCATTTCGTTCCATAAGAGATTTTTTAAAATCAGATTCGATTATTTTTACCGCTTCTGCCCGATTTTGTTTTAAACCTTCTCCATTATTTAGTTTTTTAATTTCTGTATTTAATTTATCAAGATCTTTTTCTAGAGAGATCTTTTTTGATTCCAATGTATTCTTTTCCTCATTTAGTTTTTTAATTTCTTCCTCATTTCTTTTTAGTTTTAAAGCTTCTGTTTCCTCTCTTAATCTATTTTCTATGATTTTTGATGCGTATTTGGAAATTTCATTATCATCTTGACTGATATATTTATTAAAAAGAGTAATCATTGTTTCTGTATTAATATTCTCATCATCATTGAAAGTAAAACAGGAAATAGATTTAATTACATTTTGAAAGTTATCATCATTTGAATATTCAAAGGATTCGACACTATTGCCAGTATCAACATGCGATTTCCATGTCTTCAATAATTCCTTAAAATAGTACTTGATCAAATCTGTAAGATCTTTTATATTGAAGTTTTGATCTTTAAAATATACTTTATCAACATTTCCTTGTTCTTTCTCCGCAAGAAGAGATTCAATTTTATCATCAATCTTTTTTATAGCACTATCAATATCTGCTATTTTATTATTATATACAGATATTGATGTTATTTTTTTAATAATTTCTTTAAAACTATCTTCAAATGTACAATTATTTAGAATATTATCAATATTACATTCCAAGTATTCATTTTCTATCTTTCCACGATTATTCATTTTATATTTATCATCATTAATCGTCGAGAAGTATTTTAAGATCTCTTCAATAGTATCTTTTAATGATTTTTTTTTTTTATATCTGTCTTCAATATCTATTAAATTTACTAAAATTTCTTGTTCTTTTAAGTATCTTTTTGCATTTTCAATGTTTTCTTTTTTTTCATTAATTTCTTTTTGAATTTTTTTATATATATTTAATGCTTTTTGTATAATTGGATTCTTCATGAAAGTCGAAACTTTATCTCCAGTTTTCTCTAAATATTCAGTATATTCGTATTTCACTATTGGATCCATAAAAAATAATATACCAATTAATGTTTCGTATTTTTGATTGTTAAATATTAAAAAACGTACTTGTTTTTCTATTTCTTTATCTATTTCTATTTTTTTTTTTTTCACATTTTCTATAAAATCATGATTCAATTGGGTATTTTTGCGAATATTATTCATATTTACAAGAAGATCATTTATTTGTTTAAAATTAGCATCATAAATAGCTTTTTGTCCGTTTTTAGAAAGAATTTCATTATGGATAAGATAATCATTTTTTGTATTTTTTTGGTTTTCTTCTTTTTCAATGTTTTTTTTTTGTTTTTTTAACCCGTAATATCCGTACAATGAGATCAAAAGAAACATAGAATCATAATCAAAAGGGCTGTGATCGGAGAATATTGCTGCCGATATTATTTCATCATTTGAACTACAGTAGTTCCAAGAAATACGCTCTCTTTCTGATTTAAATTGATCTAATTCTTTATTTAAAAGCTCAAAATGGGAATTTAAATTTAATTTTTCGGTGTACTCATTATTGAGTTCTGTAATGAGTTTTTCATATTCTTCTTTATTATTAGAAAAAAAATTTTTATGTATGTCTTGTTTTTTTTCTTTATATTGTTGTGCTAAAGTTTTTCCATTTTCATCTTTTTCATCCAATTTGCACTCTTTATCAATAAGTCTCTTTAATTTATAATGTAAAAAATGGATAAAATAATTTATGTTTTTATAATTTTTTTTCATTGATTTTTTACTTCCTATGTCTAGTGAATGGGGAATGCCTGATGACTCAACTAATTCATCAAAATTACTTTGTATTGGAGGTTGATTAGTATCTAATATATTAGGATCTTTTGATGCATCGATTATTATATCACCTATATCCTCATCTGTCAAATACAGATGTTCTTTTTTTTTTTTTATAAAGATTTCTTGTGTGTATTTTTGCATTTTTACAACTCCGTCACAATAATTATCACTAAAATCATTTAAGTCTTTTAATTTACTCCAATCATAAGCTAGTCCCAACGCACGTATTATTTCCGTTCTTAAACATATCTTTATGAGCTTTTTTTCATCGTTCGTGAATTCAACATTGTCTATTTCTTTTGATTTTGATTCCGCATTTTCTATTTCTTCTCGTTTCTTGATTTTATCATTATTTTCGTTTAAAAACTTCTTAACTACTTCATTAGAAAAAGCGTAATATTTAAAAAAATTCAAAACATGGCTCCTTATAATATAAAAATAAGATTTTTTTTCTTTCCCTTCTTCTTGAATATTTTTTTTAGTGTATTTCTTATCTAAAATATCTTCTTGACTGAAAAAGTCAGAAGATTTTTCAGTAAACATTTCACTCAAATCTATTACTATATTCATAAAATCTTTAAAATTCTTAATTTTATCAACTTTATCTTTAATTTTTATTTTTATATTCTTAATAGCATTATTTAGATTTTCTTCTGTTTCTATAAAATTGATAACGCCATTTTTATCACATACTTCTATAGTTAAGTTATTAATGGAATATTCTTTTTTTATATTTTCTGTATTGCTGTTTACATGTTCTTTATTCATTAAGTAATCCATATATTCTTTATTTACAACGCCTTTAAATGTTGCATTATCTTCGTCTTCTTCATTAATTCTCTTATTTTTGTCTTTTTTATCTATAAAGTCGATTATGATATTTATTTTTTCGAAATCTTTCAAATGAGTTATATTTCTTTTTAAAAATAAGGATGGATCTCTTTCTGCATTTGATACGAAAGCTTTAGAGAAATTTTGTAAGAATTTATTTCTATCTTCTAACATGATGAAGCAATCCTGGCCAATAAAATTTTTTAATTCATTGAAAAAACTATCTTTTCCTCCTTTTTCTTCTTCTCCTGGTTTAATGTTTATATATGAGCTTGGCATAACATTATAAAATGGTGTAATTAAGCTATTTAATTCTTTAAGATATTCTTTTAATGTTTTATTATCTCGTGTTAAATCATTCAAATCTAAATTATTTAATATAGCTAGAATTTGTTCAATATTTTCATTATCATCGACATCTAAATAATATACGCCCTTATTTCCTTTTTCTATAAAATTAAATTTTGTGTAGTATTTTTTTTCATCATTTCCTAGGTAAATCATTGTTTCTTTTTGTTCAACTT
Organism: Euplotes aediculatus; assembly: GCA_030463445.1. NCBI lineage: Eukaryota > Ciliophora > Spirotrichea > Euplotida > Euplotidae > Euplotes > Euplotes aediculatus. The sequence continues at coordinate 3,662 of JAQGFW010002317.1, forward strand.
TATCTTTACTATCGTTTTGAATATTTGGAATATCTGAAAAATAATATCTCTTGAAAAATTTTTCTAATAAATTATTGTATTTTTTTTTTATTTCTTCTTTACGATCTATCCATTTTTGCTTTATAAGTGCTAAAGTATCGCAGTTAATTTTCTTTGTTAATTCTTCAATCATATCGCAGTTTGCGTGAGAATATGCTCCGCACAAGGCTTTTTTTTGTTTTAAAGATGGGAATGGTATTGGAGATATTTTTCTTCCATTGTATATGAATGCTTTGTTGCAATAAGATTGAGCACTCTTAATTACGAATTCGTCAATATTATCATCCTTTTCAGAAGGAAGGCTGTCTGCTATGTATACATTAATATTCTCATTTTTTTTAACTATTACAACTGAAATGAAATGACTATCAACTCCGATGCATATTTTTTTAACAATATAGTCGTCAAGATTATTGTCCGCAATATCATTTATTTTTTTTTGAATTGCATCATGGACTAATTTTTTCTGATATTCTTCATCTACAATCTTGTTTTCTTGAGGATTGTCAACTGTTACTATTTCAATTCTATTATTGTTTCCTATATTAACATCATCAAGGCCTTTTAAATCAGATATTTTTTCATTAAAATTATTAATCTTATTTTTTATTACTAAAGCTAGTTTAGATTCATCATCGTTGATATCGTCTTCTGTATTTTTGCCATATATACCTTGCGAAGCGAAAGACATTAGATCTATTAATTTTTGATATGCTTCGTAACTTTGTTCTTCTGGTTTCTCTCTGTTTTCTTTAATATCCGATATCAATTCTTCAGATAATAATCTCAATGTTATTCTTTTATCGTTTGTTTCGTTGATAGCATTGAAAACATTAATAATACTTTTATTATTTATTCTTAAAGAATTGATGAAATCATAAAGAAAAAATAAACCTTCATTACTTGAAAAATTAACAATATCGTCTGTATTCATTTTTTTATGTAATTTTATTTCATTATTAACAAAACTTACTGTTTTATTATTAATTAAAGATTTGTATGTACTTAATATATTAATATCTCTTTCGTCGTGTTCTACGCGATTAATTTCTTCAATTTTATTTTCAATATTATATTCAATGTTTTTAATGCTTTCTCTATTTAATCTTTTGTATTCTAATTCTTTATAATTTTTGTTATTACGAATATTTATATTATATAGAATTTTTTTAACTTTTTCGTTATTTATGAATTTAGAATATAATACATCTACAGCTTTTTTAACTTCGTTGCATTTATACGATTGTTCTAATTTATTATTGTCTTTTGTTTTTTCTTTAAGTTCTAATATTTTTTTTATATCATCTTCTTTTATATCGTCTTTAAGTTCTTTAACCCAGGTAGTAGCGCCACTCTCGATATTTTTTATGCATGAATCATCAGTAGTAGCGTTTTTTAAAAAATCTGTAACTTTTCCTGGTTTTACAGGGGTATTTTTAAATTGTTCAAATAATTTAATCAATATTTCTTTGTAACCATATGTAAATATTTTTTCATCACCAAGAATAGATTCTTTATGATCGATATATTCAGATTTTATTTCTTCATTCTGTTTTTCCATTTCTTCTTTCTCTTGTTCATAGTTTTTTTCATTTTTAATATTTATAGGCAAATCTGATAGTTTAGATAGATTTTCTGATTCATTTTTAACTTTATATAAAAATCTATAACTATTTATTTTTATATTTTCATAGCATTGTTTTTTAAAAGAATCATTATGTGTGTTTTGTACTTTCATAACTCCTTCTATTAAAAAAGATAAAAATGATTTAATGTATTCCAAATATTCAACAAGTTTTAGTTTTCTTTCGTCATTTGGAATGTTTTTATCAATAATTTTATTTAAATAATCTATTACGATTTTGTCTTCATTCAATACACCATAAGTCTCACATTCTTTCCCGTTTAGTTCTTCGATCAAATTATCAATATTTGTGATAATTCTTTTAAATAACATTGTTTCAGCTTTAAATTCTTTTTCATCTATCTTTATTGTGCTATTATAAAAAAGATTACATGCTAATCCAAATAGAAAATCACTAATATTAGGTTTACATGATGCTATATTGTTGATATTTCTGAATTGCATGAATTTATCCTTATGAAATGCTATTGTCATTTGTTCAAAATCCAACAAATTATTTGATAAAATATCGCAAGAAGGTTTAATTTTATTTTCAAGATAATTGGATAATTTATTCTCAATTTTTAAAAATGCATTCTTGATATTACCTATATTAGAAATATATTTGTCATTATTTATAAAATTTACTATATTTTCTAAATTTGATTTTAAATCTAAAAATTCAATAAGTTGTGGCAATATTTCTTTATTATCTATATCTTTTATTAGAATCTTTTCATTAAATTTTTCAGATATCCTTGATATACATTTTGTTGTAGAATAAATTAATGAAAGTTGTTTGAAATTTTGAATCAATTCTTTGAAATTGTTATCTTCTGTTTTTGAAGAATTATAATTTTTTATATTATTTTTTAATTGCTTTAATTTTTCTTTAATTTTGCTAGAAACATTATTAATTTCTTCAACATTTATTGCTTCACTGTAATTGGTGTATTCATGAATAGAATTGTTTATTTTTGTTAAATATTCGTTCAAATTTATTTCTTCTTTCTCTTGTTCATTTTCAACGAAAGGTGAAATATTTAATTTATTATCGTTTAATTTTATATAAGAATGATAATATCTTTTTCCATTTTGTAAATCTTTTTTATTTTGTAAATCTTTTTTATTTTCAGTTATCTTTTTTTCTATAGAATCAATATTTTCAATGCTTTTGTTTATCGTCATTTTAAGATATTGCCCTTTTTCATCTATATAGTATATTTTATTTTTATTTAAAGCTTCTTGAAGTTGATTGTTGTATTTCCCATCATCCCATTGTAAGTCTGTATTTTTATTTTTTTTATGTAAAAAATGATTTTCACACTCTTCCAAAACTCTCTTTATTGTTTCTTTTTTTGCAAAATTTATTATACTTTTTAAATTATCAATATTTTTAATATCTTTACAAAAGAATGCCAATTTACTTGATTCATTTCTTGATATCATGATGTATTTTGCTTTCTCTTCCTCTTTTTCATTTTCAATATTTATGTGAGATATTGTATTGTAATTTTCTTCACCAGCAAACATTTTTCCTATTTTGGAATAGAATGTTGAATTATTTTCATCATTCTCTTTGTATTCTATAATTGTTTGATTGAAACTTTTATCAAAAAAAGAAAATTTGTCGTTTTCAACTGATTTGATTTTTGTATCGAAGCATATTTTTGATTTCGAATCTTTGTATGTATTCTTTATTGAATTATAATGTATTTTTCTCGATTCTTCGAATTCTTCTATTGTTTGATCCATTGATTTTCTTGAGTATTCTTCATTATCAAGTTTATTTGTATCTAAAATCAACCTCAATTCATTATGAATATTATTGGTAACAAAAGTATTCATAATAAGAGACACTTCTTGTTCTACTTTATTCGCAAAATAAGCTGAAATTCCTTGATCATCTTTGATATTATCTACTATTTTTCCAGAAAGTGTTAATAAATTTGAAAAATATTTGTTGACGATTTTTTTTAAAATATCTTCTATTTCTGAATCGCTATTTATAAAATTAGATAAATTTTCTTTTAATGCTTTTTTTATTGAAACGTGCATTTTAAATAAAATATCTGAAACTGTCTGTTCTTGGCTTTTTTTAATTAGATTATTTTTTATTAAACCGTTCTGCTCTTCTATCTTTTTTCTTAGCTCATTTGCATCCTTTACATTTAATACTTCAATGTATTGACCTTTGCTATTAAAACGAGAAACTCTTCCTTTTATTTGTTCTCTTTGTCTACTGTTTGTTATTGTTGTATTTATTAGATTAAGACTGTATTTTTTTGGATCAGATAGTTTAATATCAGTTCCTCTTGATAAAAGCGGTGTTGAAATTGTTATTACTGATTGTAAACCAGCGGCGTATATAGATTTTTCAAGTTCATCATTACTTAATACTGAACTTGCTATTATTATGGCTTTCTTTTTGTTTAGTGCGATATTTTTTACCGCGCTATCTATATCATTTTTTGTTTTTAAAGTTCTGATATCTAACTTTTCGTATTTATCACTATTTTTTTCAATTAAATATTCTGATAAATTTAAAGCTTCCTTGTCTGATTCGCAGATAATTAAGTATGGATTTTCTTGTATATAATTTGATTCTTCTAATCCATTGGATATTAATTCATTTATTTTATTAGCTTGATTCTTTGTTATCGTTGATTCTAGATTTATAAGTTGTTCTACTTCTTGGCAAAAAATCGGATTCAATTCTTTAGCGTTAGATTCTTGATAGTTTTTCAATTCAACAACAGAGTTAAATTGAAATACATCCTTTATTAATTGAGCATCAGTTTCGGATTTTACAACAGTTCCGCTTAAACCTACGACATTATTACCGAAATTAAATGTATCATTCACACCGGAAGATGTGATTGGAAATTTACGTTTGTTTCTTTTAAATTTCTTTTCAGGATTATTTGCTTCAACTCTTGCGACAAGAAACTGGTGAATTCCTTCGGAAAATTGAGATTTGAGATCAGCCTCTCCTGATGCTTTTATTATACTAACTGAATATTGACTTAATTCATTATTGTAAGTTAAGCTGTAATCTTTACCTTCCTTTAGAATTGAAGATTGATAAGAAGATCTTATGGATATTTTTAAAAAATTATTCAATCCTTCTTCAGTATAATCTTTTTGTAACAAATTGATTAAATTATTATTGTTTTTCAATAAATATTCTTTAAGATTTTTACACAATTGATCAGGTATTTTATTGAAATTTTCGATTTCCTGTTTTTTTAGTTGCTCAAAATTTTCATCTGTAAATTTGTTTACAATTAACGACAGAGATCTTAAGTCTTCATCACTTAGTGATCCATCATTAGTTAATCTCATGTCTTTTATAGAGTCAAAAAGAACTTCATCCAATTCGTCAACTACAAACTTCATGGAATTTTTATCAACAATTCCGCCTTTATTTAAGATTGAACTGAAATGGAAAAAATATTCCTCAATAGTTCCGAAATAAATAGTATTTTTATGGTATTTAATTCCATTTTTTTCAATTTCATTTATAGTTGTCGATTTTAATTCAAGTTTATCAAAAAATAATTTAGATTCTTCGAATTCTCTATTTGCTAGATTTGTAGTAGAGAAGACATTGTTTACTGATAAATTATTATAACCCAAATATATTGATGCCGCAGATATGACAGATTGAATTGCACTTTTTCCTCCGCCAGTTGGATATTGTATTGCATTTCTTCCATTTTCCAAACCAATTGAAACTGCTATCATTTGCATTGGGTTTAAAAATTTTCCAGTTGATCTAAAATACATCTCTCTTAATATAGCTAAAACTTTATTTTTATTGAGATCTGTAATGTTTTTTGCTTTACTGATTTCTCTTAAAGATGAAACCAGCTCAGATTCGCTAAATGAAGCAAAATTTAATGCCATTCCGTTTATTTCTGAAAAATTATCTTTAATTTTACCCAAATCTAATGAGTTATCGTTTAAATGAATCTTAGTTTTAGTGAATATTTCTTCCAAATCGTTACAATCTATTTGTTTTGCTATATTTCTTTCGTATAAATTATTCGTTAATTGACTTTTTTTCCTTTCTTCGTTCTTTTCGTATACTAAATTAAGATCTTCGATATTATTATTTATTTCTTTAATATTTGTTTTATTAATATTATCATTTTCTTCATTTTTATCTTTCAGTGAATTATTTATTTCTTCGATTTTTTCTCTCAATTCTGGATTTTTTGAATAATCTATAATTTTCGAATCTATTCCTAATGTACATGGTGATATTTGTGATAAATGATAACTTCTTTCTCTGTCTTCATTTAGATATTTTTTGATAAAATTAATGACGCGAGATATGTTTTTATCGTCTTTAGATATGTTAAAATATTCTTTTATCTTCGAGTTATTTTCTAAATTTTTAATTTTAAATAATTTTTTAAATACTTTCGATCGTAATTCTTCGAGTGTATATTTATCAAATTCTTCATCATTTCCACCTTTACGTAATGCGCTTTTTAATTCTGATTCTGATTTGTTTACTATAAATTCAAGAAAATCCAATCCGAATTCTATAAAATCTATATTTATTGCGCCATTCTTTATTTCAACTTCATGTAAAATTGAATTAATGTCATTTAATATATTATTTAAATCATTAAAATTTTTATATCCATCAATTATATTAGACATTTGATTATTGATTTTCCCTATTCTACGCTTTATTTCGTCATCATCCATATTGATGTAGAATCTATAATACAATGAGTTTAAAGCTTCCATTTTTTTATTTCCGAAAAACGCTTCTTTCTCATTATTTGTAATGAAATTATTGTCTTCTGATAAATAAGATATAATAAATTTTTTATAAGCTTCGCCATCTTTATATCTGTTTATATCTATTCTAGAAAAGATATTCTTTATTTTATCTATCGGACTGAATTCTTCTTTTAATCCTATTCTTTTTTTAAAAAGATTGATATTTTTTATTAATACTTTCTTTAATTCATCATCGCAGTCTTCTTTTATTATCGCAGTAATTAACTTACAATCATTTTCTATGTTATATTTATCTTTATCTTTATATTCATTTGTTTTATATAGCTCGTATAATGCATCAATTGAAACTTTTATATTATTATGTTTATATTTTTTTAAAAAATCAATCTTATCGATTTGAATATATTCTGATTTTTCAAATTTAGCATCATAAACTTTATTGAAAATATCAATTATATATTTTTTTGTAAACGTAAGTTTTTCTTCATTGTTTTCTTTTTTAATATCATTCATTACAATCAAAATATCTCTGCAGATATTAATAAAATTGATCATGCTTTTTTTAAGATATATTTTTTTTTGTTTTATGCTTATGTTTTTTCTATTTTTTTGATAGTTTTCAAGAAGGCTCAATATGTGTAATGGAAAAGTAACTTGAAAATCAATCATCTCGATGTTTTCTTGAATTTTTGATAATAAGTCAAAAAGAGTTCCATGTAAAGCCTTTTCGTCATATAAAAAATCATTTAAATGATTTTCTCCGTTATCGCTATTATCACTATCATTATCACTATCATTATCGATATTACCATTGATATTACTATCGATATCGTTATTTGAATGATTTTTAATAGCCTTATTATTATGGAAAGCAGAATGAAATACACTATAAAGTTCTGTTATAATTTTATTTTCTTGTGAATATTTTTGATATATTTCGTTATTATTTTGAAAATTATATCCATACGATTCTTTGTAAAATTTATTCAATTCTTTTGTGGTTGTTATATTTCTAACTTCAGATAAGACTGGAAGCATCTTGTATGGGAATTTTTTTATTTTTTTATCTTTCTTCAGATTTAAAACAATATCATTAATTTCTATTCTTTCTTGATTTACAATAAATTGTTGACAAATGCTTAGGATATTTTTATAAATTGCATTATCTTCTTTTGTATTAATTAATAATTCTAATGTACGATCTAAATCATCTGCATCTTTGCATACTGAAAGAATTGAAAATATTTTTTCCGTATTTATTGGATCTGTTGTTACAACTTTATCAAATACGGAAAATATTTTACTCAGTAATTCTTGATCTGCATTGTGTAAATTATCAATAATTCTATTGAAATAAATCATACTAAATGCATTATTATTCCATTTATTTATAAAGTTAAAAAATTCTTTTTTTATAGAGTCATCATGCTTTATTTCTGTATAAATTTTTGAGATTATTTTTATATCTTTAAAATTCAACTTTATACGATCTTCATTCACTTGAACGAAGAAATCATCATCAATAAGTTTGAAAATATCTTGAATTAATCCAGTTTGATATTCTTTATCTGGACAGGCGATGAAATATTTAATTACTTGTTGAATTTTGATGCTTATCTTATTATTTTTGTTATAATTATTTTCACTATTTTTTAAATCTTCAAAAAATGTATCAACTATATCTATGTCTATATTGTTGTAAGCTTGTTTGTATAATGCTCTATATAAAACATTTTCAGCCTTTTCAAACGTTGTATTATGATCTATATATAAAGCATTATCATTATGTGATATGAGATCTTTTTTTTTTAAATCTTCATCACTTAAGTTCATTTTTTTATCGAATGTATAAAATCCGCTTTTAATTGAATTTAAAACATAACTATTTTCAGAAATATCAACTTCTCCTTTTAATATTTGTTTAAATAATCTTTCTAAATATTTTTTAGTAACTTTTTCTTGATCTTTAAGCTGTATGTCTGCATTTTTGGATATATTGTCTTTTAAATATTTCGCCAATATTATCATATTGAAGCAAAATTGTTTCAAGTCTACTCTATTTGTTATATTTATATGTTCTTTATCTATTATATCTTTAAAATTTATTTTAAAGATATATTTCATCATTCTTGTAAATTTTAAAAATGCTTCAATGTATTTAATGCTATCTATGTCTTGATTTTCTGATGTTGATTTTTCTATTAATGTGAAAAATAACTTTAATTCATCTTTGCTATTCAATATTGATAATTCAAATGAATCGATGTTTTGAATACTTTCCTTTTTTAAAAAACAATTGAATGCGTTTTTTTTAGCGAATGGCTCTAGAATTAATTTGGAAAAATCTTTAAATTCATTATTAGTCATTTTGTTTTTAATATTTTTTATTTTTTTTAAGAAAAAATCTACAGCTTTATCTGATTCTAAATTTAATTCTTTTATTGAATTTTTAAAAAGCTGAATTTTTTCATTATCAAGAGTTTGAAAAAGTTCATTAAAAGTTTTAGATTGATTTTCATTCAATTTGTTAATTTTTTCATTTTCTAATATTCTTGACACTGGATGTATTCCTTCGAAATGTTCACGAAATAACCTTCTAAAATTATTTAAATTATTGTTATATTCTATATCAATTTTAGCGTTACTGTTGTAATCAAGTAGATAACCGTCTTCATATTTATAAAGAATGAATCCATTTGGTAAATTATCTATATTTATTCCGTTTTTAAGAAAATCATTGTAATATCTTAATAATATCGACATTGTTCCTTTTGATACTCGATCTACATGTCTAATTTCTAAAGGAATATCTTTTGAATTATTGAACATTTTGTCCCAAACAGTATTAGCATCATTAGCATTATTGATTTTTAAAATACTTTTTAATTCATCTTTGCATTTTTGAAAAAAATTTTCTCTACTTATTAATGAATCAGGAAGTTTTTCTGAAATTTCAGTTGGTTTTAAAATCATTTCGTCAATTTCAAGTTCCTGTTCTTGCTCTTGCTCCTCTTCTTCTTCCTGTTCTTGCTCTTGTTCCTCTTCCTGTTCTTGCTCTTGTTCTTCTTCATGTTCTTGTTCAATATTTAATTCTATTTTTTCATCATTTTTAATTTTATCTTCATTATTGACTAATTTTTTTATTTCCTCGGAAAGAAGCTCCTGTCCTTTTTGATGTAATGGATAATTGTATTCTTGTTGTTCTTGTGGATCAACCTGACATTCGATATAGTCTGCTTTTTTCTCTATCTTTTTTTCCGAAAGTAATTCATTTAGTTTTGATATTTTATGGTTCTTGATTTTTTCGTGTAAATGTTGATCAATATCCATTAACGAGGTAAATAGTTTTAATTTTATGTTTTTATTTATACATTTATCTTTAATATCGTAATAGTATTTAGATTTATTGTCAAGTTTTTTGTTCTCATTTTTAAATATATGATCACGTATTGCATTGTATTGAGATATAGATTCGAATTCAAGAATAATTTCATTGGCATGAAAATCGCTATTTTCTAATAAAAAGCAGAAATTACTAATACAGCCAAAGCTGAAGTTCTTTGGAAAGAAAATCTTAACTTTATCAATTCTATCGAATTTAAATTTGTCATTTTCAAACTCTTGATTATCTTGATATTTTTCTCCCATTAATTCCGAATATCTTTTTTTTGCATTTTGATCGTAATCTTCTCCTTCGTATTTATGTATATATTCTGGAAGAATAATTTGAATTGTTTTTATTTTATTATGATGAGTATTTGCATAATTTATAGCTTCTTGAACGTTTTCTACATTTTCTAACAATATAAAATCATTATCATTGTCTTTGTCTTTATTAATAAAAGAATCAGTATATATATCTTTATCATCAGCTCCGGTTGCTAATTTTTTATTTTCATTAAATACTTCTTTAGCTCTTTTGTTAAATTTACCATTAATATTATTTTCTATTTTCTTAATATGTTCAAAATCTTGAATTCCATTTTCCTCTTTTTCTTTTAATTCATTATATTTAACTTTACTATCTATGTCGTAGTTAAAAAATTTTTCTTTACCATACTTTATTGATTTTCCATTAGCAATATGCATATAACGCCTATTTTCTACTGCTTGTTGAGGATTTTCATCCATTATACTAAATATACCCTCACTATCGATATCTATTTGTTTTTCATTCTCACCTTTAATATTTTTTTCTATATTTTTTTCATAATTTTCTTCATTTTCGATAATATTCAAAGATTCATCTCTTTTTTCGGAATTGAATATTACTGTCTTATAGTAATTATATTCGAATTCGTCGTATTGATTATTTATTTTAGATAAAGCTTTTAAGAAAATTATTTTTAATAAAGGATATATTTCTTTTTTTTCTTTATGTTTTAATATTTTATCGAATCTGTGTTTTAAGGCAAGTAATTTAGCTGCATGCATCTTTTTCTTTAAAATATTGTATTTATATTCATTATATTTTTCAGCATTATTAATATCATTAGAGTCTATCCTTTTGTTTAAAAGTGATACAGCTTTTGAAAAACTTTCTTTTATTTTAGAATTATTTGATGCACAATATTCTATATTTTTAATAATATCTTGTTTCGTTCCATATATGCCTGCTTTAAAATTAAGAAACATGCCACCTCCTCCTCTCGGTCTTGATTCCGGCTCTATTTTTTCTAATTTTTTTGAAATTTCTTCAATTTTATCGATTTCTTCATTAAGAATATTTTTTTTAAAGTATTTAGAGTAAAGTTCCCCAGCATTCTTTTTTATAGTTTCTTCTTTCTCTGAAAGATGTTCGCTGTGTTGTTTTACAAATTCTTGCCATTTTTCTTTTATTTTGCCAAATCCTATCGCATCACGAAGGAATCCTTTGTCTTTTGAATCGTAGTCTTTATGTATTGAGTATTTTTTAACGTATTTTTCGTATTCTTCTTGCCTTCTTTGATCTTTTTTATCTTCGCTCTCTTGTTCTCCACTATCATTTCTGTATTCTATGTCTATATTTTTAATTTTATCTTTCGCCTTATTGTATATTTCTGAGAAAACATTAAGATTTTCATCATTTTTTGGATTTAACTCTTTTAAATCTTCGTTAATTTTTTTTATTGCTTTTTCTTCGTTAAAAATTTTTCCTTCAATATCATTTTTTATCTTATATTGATAGAATTCTTTTATAAAATCATTATTTTCTCCTTTTATAAGCAATTGTAATATATTTGCTTTTTCAATCATCAAGTCAAATGCAAACGGCGATAGTTCGTGTTTTGTATAAAATTCTTTACATTTCTTCTTAAAATCATTGCAATTTATTTCTAAATTCGAATTTTGACAATTTGTTAAAAAAAGATCAACAAGTAAATGATGAAAAGATTCGTCATTCTTTTCGATTTTTTTATTATTTGGTTTTTTTATGATTATATTTTCTTCATTATCTGTTAAATCTTCTTTTTCTGCAATCCTAGAATAAAAAAATATCCTTAATTTTTGAAAATCATAATGATCTAAAAGAGAATTTATATTTCCTATGTCCTTCTTTTCAATATTGTTTTCGATTTTTTTGATTTTTTCTATAAAATAACTTTCTAAATTATCATCGTGATTTAATCTTTTGAAAATTTCCTTAAGCGTATTTATTTCGTTCGAGTTGATCACTTTGATATTTTTCAACTTTTCATTAATCTCTGATCTATTAAAAATTTGATTTTCAATTGTCATAAATAACTATAAATAAAATAAATAACTATCACCAGTATAACATAAAAAAACATATTGTCAATAAAATTTTTAAAAAGATCGAATCTCGCAATTAAAAGCCTCAAGTTTTTTCTTAATTTCTTTGTAATTCGGATTGAATTTTTCTTGAAGTTGATGGAATCTTTTTCCGTGATTTTTGTATTTTAAATGGCAAAGTTCGTGCATTATTACATAATCAATGCATTCAATTGGAGTATGGATTAAATGAGAATTTAACGTCATCAATCCTTTGTTTGACATGGATCCCCATCTGGATTTCATTTTTCTAATCTTTAAAATTGGAAAATCGTATTTATATTGTTTTGCGAAAATCTCAAAATTTAACTTCAATCTTTCTTCGAAAATTTCCTTCGCAAGATCATAAAACCATTTTGTTAAAATATTTTTTGCATTTCTTTTTGATGTTTTGTGGACGAAAATTTCATCTTTTGTTCGTTCTACTGAATTGCTTTTTGATTCAAAAACTTTCAATTTATATTGTTTTCCTAAATAATAAAAACTTTCTTCATTTATATATTCTTTTTGCTTTGGAATTTCCCTTTGATTTTGCTGGAAATATTCAATTTTTTTGTTTATCCAGTCTTGTTTTTGTTCTATAATTTCATCAATTTTCTTTTGCGATAAAAACTTTGGAACACGCACTTTAACTGATAAATCAGGATAAACTTGAATTGAAATACTTTTACGATTTGGTGAATGAATGATTTGAATTACGTGGTTATTTTGCATAATGAGGCAAAAATTGTTACGATAAATTCACACAAACCTAAAAATTTGATATATATTTTAAGCTCTCCTTGTATCTTTTAATTTTAATTTTAAAAATTCAAGAATTTTTAAACCCAATTTGCTGACCTATCGCTCCGAAGAAATAATTGTAATTTTTTACATTTTCAAATCCAACTTTTTCCATCATTTCGCAAAGTTCTCTCTGATTTGCGAAATATTTATTTGATTCAGGAAGGTATTTGAAAGAATTCATTTCGCCTCTGTGAAATAAAAATTTTCCTACAAAAGGAGCTATGTTGCAAAAATACAACCAATATATAAATTTCGCAATGGGATTTTGTGGCTTTCCGTGTTCTATGTTAGTGTATATTCCATCTTTCTTTAAAACTCTGTGAATTTCTGCAATGCCGTTTTGAGTAAATTCTAAATTTCTAAGTCCAAAACTGATAAAAACATTATCGAAAAAATCATTATCAAATGGCATTTTCAATGCATCACCAACTTGAATTTTGATATTTTTTATACCTAATTTATCAATTTTTTGTTGACCAATTTTAAGCATTTCTTCTGAAGCATCAAATGCAATAATTTCAGAATCTGGATATTTTATAGCTAATTTTATGGCTATATCGCAAGTTCCAGCACATAAATCTAATATTTTAGCATTCTTTTTGACTTCAATTTTTGATATAAATTTGTAATCCAATCTACCTTTTCCAAACCAAGATGTAAAGTTGTTTGTTGCATCGTATTTTTTTGCTATTCCGTCAAAAAAAGCTCTATTATATTCGCTCCAGTTTTTACCTTTAAAATGCTTTTTAAACATTTTTTCAATCAATATGTCTTTTTTATTCATTTTTTTTTAAGATTAAAAGCCATTTTTCCCCATATTTTCAATCTCACTGACTATATCAATCATTCTTTTTTCATCTATTGACTTAGCTTTATCGATGCAGTACCTTTTTATTTTTGAAAATCCAACCCATCCTAAAATGCAATTTTTTATAGTTTTCCAAAAAACATCACCTAAAAGCCAATTTGTATAAAATTTTGGTGCACCTTGCGTGTAAATGACGCTCGCGGTTCTACCTGTTAATAATTTTTCGGGCCTTTTTGTTTCTGGATTAAATCTATGAGAAAAATCTCTTGTAAATATTCTATCGAAAAAACCTTTTGCCAATGCAGGTAAACTACCCCACCACATAGGGACAAAAAGCACCAAATGATCGCAGTTTTTAATTTTATTTTGAGATTCTATTAAATCGTTTTCCAATTCTTGCGATTTTCTGTATCCAAAGTGCAATATTGGATCAAATTTTAAGTCGCGGATATTGATTCTTTCGATTTTATTATTTGATTTTGCTGATTCAAAATACTTACCTGCTAAAAAATTACACAAACTTTCAGAGTCTGGATTGCAATCAATGATTAAGATTTTTTTCATAAAGATTCAAATAAAATAAAATTAGCGACAAAACCCGGTCCAAATGATGTCATAAGGATTTTTTCACCTTTTTTAACATGTTTTAATTTTTCTTGCAAGATAAACATTACGGTCGCACTTGACATGTTTCCGTAATTTTCCATAATATATTTTGAGTAATTCAGATTTTTATTTATAATGCTTATTTTTTCTTCAATTTTTTCTAAAATTTTAATTCCACCTGGATGAACGACTAATCTGTCAATTTTATCTAAAGATAGATTGTTTTTTTTGAGAAAATCATTCGCTTCTTTTACATAATTATTCGCTACAAAGACAGGCAATTCTCTTTCCATGTGTAATGTGAAACCAGTTTGACCTAAATCGTATCTCAAAATATCAATTGTATCGTAAAAATGATTAGTTTTTGTATCAATTATTCGCAATTTACCGCTTTCTTCGTTTGAAAAAATGCCACATGAAATTCCGTCTCCGAAAATAGCAGTTCCTATTATATTGTCTATGTTGTAATTGTTAACTTGCATTGTATTTGAGTTGAATTCTAAATTTAAAAGCATAGCTTTTGAATTTTTTTTAGATTTTAAAAGTTGATCAACGTAAATAAGTCCGTAAGTTCCTCCTGAACAGCCAGTTTGCGCAACTGGGACCTGAATTATATCGTTTTTCATTTTAAAATGATTTACAATAAAAGATCCAATTGAAGGACTCATTAGTCCAGTACAAGATGTCATTACTAAAAAATCTATCTCATTTGCCTTGACATTTGAATTTTTTAATGCATTTTCAACTATTTTTATGGCATATTCTATTGCTTTTTCTTTGTATATTTTGTTAGATTCTGTGAAATTTCTGTCAAAAAAATTATCATTCATGAAATCTTCTTTTTTTAATATCGAATATTTTGATTTTATTCCAGTATTCTTAAAAATACTTTCAGCTTTTTCAATTAGTGATTGATCGTTACATCTTTTGATCCATTTTTTATAAAAAGTACTCAATGTTTCAGAGTCAAATTTATTATCTGGCACTAAGGTTTCTAAATGTATTAAATTGTTCATTTATTTTTCTAATTTAATGATCGATTTTTGGATTAATGGAATTTTTATTTTATCTACTTCGCTGTTAGGTTTAGAAACTGAAATTGCTTTTTTTAAATATTCTAAAGCTTCTTTTTTACGACCTTTTTTAATCAAAAATTCACCGTATCTCCAATTTGTATCAATATTGTTTGATAAAATTGCCTTTTTAAAGTATTCTTCGGATTTTTTATCATCACCAAAGGAAATAAATTTCGGAACATTACTATAAAGTATTGCCAAGGCGTTCAAAGCGGCACCTTCTGAAACATTTTCGTTCATAGATATCGCTAATTCTAGTTTGCTTTTTGCATCTTTTGCGTAATTTAATGCCGATGGGGAAGGTTTTTTGTAAAATGCAATTTTTGCGAGAATTATTCCCTCCCAAGTTAATATTTCTGGATTATTTTCCTTATTTTTTTTTTCTAAATTGTCCATCACTTTATCGCATTTTAAATTATCCAGTAATATATAGCAAGTTGATAATCCAATTTTACTATCGGAAACATTTTCAAGTTTTGCCATTTCTAATTTTAAACTATCAACATCTAAAGATATTAATGGATTATTAAATAAAAAAAATGCAAAAGTTATAAGAAATTTTTTTTTCATTTGATTTAAAATAATCTGTAGCTAACTATTAAATTATAAACTTATATATAAAATGCAAGAGTATTACGATATTGTAATTTGCGGAGCAGGGACTGTTGGGCTTACTATTGGGAATTTATTGACAAATTTGGGTTTTAAAATTTGTTTAATTGAGCAAAATTCAGAAATAAATTCAGATTTTAATGCAATTGGAATAAACAATGAATGCCTTAAAGTATGGAATATTTGCGGAATTTATTATAAAATAAAGGAATATATAGGGTTTAACAACGATAAAGATTTAATGATGAAGTATTTAGATAATGATAAAAATGAACTTTTTTCTTTGTATCAATCTTATGATGAAGAAAATTATCCAATTGGCGTTGTATTTCTTCAAAACAAGATAGATAGAGTGCTTTTTGATAATATAAAAGAAAAGGTTGATATAAAAATGAGTGAAAAAGTTCAAAAAATAGATGAAAATAACGATTATATTTCAATAGAAACTGATAAATGCAATTATAAAACAAAATATCTTATAGGTTCAGACGGAAAATACAGTATTGTTAGAGATTTTATAAATTCAAAAATGAACCTTCTTTCTGAATCAAAAGATAATTGGTTGATTCTGAATATATTAAGAAAAGAAATCTGCGAAAAAGAATACGTCGAGGTCTTTTGCGGTGAAAGGTCGATCGTTTCTTGTATGTTGCCTGAAAATTGGCACAGAATTGAAATGACTTTAAAAGATCACGAACTGGGTATCATTAATGACGATATTAAAATTAGAAAAATATTAGATCAATATCTTGAACTTGGAGAATATCAAATAAAACGTAAATTTGAAATTAAGTTTAAAACTGGAATTGTTGATAAATATTTTCAAAATAACGTAGTTCTTTGCGGTGACGCAGCACATATAACTTCACCTTTTGCAGCTTCAGGATTGGTGTCAGGAATAGCTGATTGTTTTGAACTTTATAAGTTATTTAAAAAAAATAAAGATAAAGTAAATTTCGAAATTTACGAGAAAAATAGATATAAAAATCAGTTAAAAAAGCTTAAATTAGCGATTAGAATGGAAAGTATAATGAGCCATGGAAAGTTTTTTAAATATATTTTAAAAATTACGTTCAAAATTTTAAAATATTTTCCATTTACTAAGAATTTTTTCAGTATTCGTTAGAATTTTATTTTCTCAAACAATTCTAAAATTGCAACTTCTTTAAACTTAGCCTCTATGTCAACGTGAACAAAATTGTCCTTAAAAAAATGAGGAAAATCGTTTATATTTATAAGATCACTATGTGGTCTACTTTTTATTGGATCAATATATCCGTATTTTGGAGAACTTATATGAACTCTTTGATGATTAATTCCTCTTTTTATCCAAGTTTCTCTACATTTTTTCATTAAATCTTCCTCTGTGTATTTGGATTTATAATCTACTTTTAAAGAATGACATCTGTGATGATGAATGTCTAATGTTACTGGTATATTTAATATTTCAGAAAGATTCAAGCAATCCTCAACACTGTAACAAAGTTCGTCGTTTTCAATTGTTATTCTTTTTAAAAATGGAAGATTTTTGGCATTTTTTATCCATCTTTGGATTGTTTCATTTTTTCCTTCGTAAACGCCGCCAATGTGTATATTTATTTCATCAAAACCTATGTTTTCAGCTATAAAATTATGATATTCTAAATCCTCAATGCTATTTTTCACTACATTTTCAGTTGGAGAACCTAAATTAACATATTGCCCAGGATGCATCGAGAGTTTTAAATTTTTTTTATCTATCTTTTTCAATTTATGGATTAAATCATCAGGCATTAAATGTTTAAAAGTGTGAAAATGAGGGATTAGTTCAGAAGATATTCTGTACGATTTTATACCAAATTCAACACATTTATCAATTGCTTTCTGCAGAGAATTGAGATTATTATAAACAACCTCTTTTATTTTTAATTTTTTTTCAGAATCAGATAATGTTTCCAGCATTGATCTCCTGTATGTTTTGAATTTTATATTCTCCTTATAAAATAAACAACAAAGACCTAAATTCATAAATAATTATAGATTAAAATAGTATTTAAATGGCAAATTTTCTAAAATTCAATAATATAAATAAGCTGAATTTGATTAAATAAAGTAATTGATTCTTATATTTCAACACTTAAGATTTTTATTAATTTCTTTTCTTATGAAAAATATTTTAAAGATTTATCTAGGACTTGTTTCTTTTGTTTCAATTTTAATCCTTTGTATTAATTTATCTTTGTTATTTGGTAGAGTAGGGAATTATTTAATAATTTCTGACAACGAATATATAATCGCAAAATCATCTTCAAATTATAGACAAAAATGTGAAGAATTTACGGTTTATTCAGAAAAAGATAAGAAAAAAATTTTAAAATACAGAAATGAGGATGAAATTAATAGCTGCATTAATGAGAATAGAAATAAAGCGATTCAAGAAAGGAATTACAATTTTAAACGTAACACAATAGATAGTGTTTCCTGGGCTATTTTATTTTTAATAACCTTTATATTACATTATAAAGAATTACGTAAATTTAAAGATTAATTTTTATGCAACCTTTTACAAAAATAAAATCAAATATTGCTCAATTAATGCTTGATAATATAGATACTGACATGATAATTCCAAAACAATTCTTGAAAACAATCACAAGGGCTGGATTGGGTAAGAAGTTGTTTTTTGAAATGCGTTACATTGACAACGATTTTGATAAATTAAATGGAGAGTTTGTTTTAAATAAAGCTGAATTTTCTGATTCAAAAATATTACTTTCTGGTAAAAATTTTGGATGCGGTTCCTCAAGAGAGCATGCTCCTTGGGCTTTGCTTGATTTTGGAATTAAGTGCGTAATAGCTGAATCTTTCGCTGATATATTTTACAATAATTGCTTTGAAAACGGAATACTTCCTATTATTTTAGAGAAAAAAGATATTGATTTATTGGTTCAAAAATCCAAAAATAACGATATTTTTGAAATAGATTTGGAAAATCAAAGCATAAAAACTAATGATTTTGTTCTCTTTTTTAAAATAGAATCTTTTAAAAAAGAAAAATTATTAAAAGGCTTGGATTCCATAGGAATTACGGAGCTTTTGTTTGATAAAATAGAAGAATTTGAAAAAAATCAAAAAAAAATCAATCCTTGGCTTTGGACTTAATTTTAAAGTATGATGAGTAAAAAACTTAACATACTTGATACAACTTTAAGAGATGGCGAGCAAACGAATAATGTTTCTTTCTCTCCTGAAGAAAAGCTAATTATAGCTCAAAATCTCATAAGTATAGTCGGTTTCGATAGAATTGAAGTTGGATCATGTAGAGTTTCTGATAAAGAATTTGATTCAATTTTAAAAATTATGAATTGGTCAAAAGATAATGGTTTTGAAGATAAAATTGAAGTTTTGTCATTTGTTGATTTTAATAAATCCATAGATTGGCTCTTGAAAACTGGTTGTAAAAATATAAATTTACTAACAAAAGGTTCAAAAAAACATTGCGAAATTCAATTGAAAAAAAACATCGAAGATCATCAAAATGATATCCAAAAAACAATCGAATATGCTTCTAAAAATGGAATGAAATACAGTGTTTACATGGAGGATTGGTCAAGAGGGATAGAGGAAAATCCTGATTATGTCTTTAAAATGTGTGAATTTTTCAACAAATTAGAGCCAAAAAGTGTCATTCTTTGTGACACAATGGGCATTTTGAATCCATGGAAGGTTGAAAAATATGTTTCAGAAATGATTAATAATTTTTCAAATTTAAAATTTGATTTTCACTGCCACAATGATTACGGTTTTGCTTTATCTAATTCAATAATGGCTTTAAAATCTGGAATTAATTGCACTCACGGAACAATTAATGGACTTGGTGAGAGGGCTGGAAATTTAGATTTAATTCAATTTTCAGTTGCCGTAAGGGATCATTTAAATGAATTTCAAATTTCATCAAATGAGAATGAATTTGCAAATATATCCAACATAGTTGAAAGATTTTCAGGGAAAAAAGTTTCTCATAATTCGCCGGTGATAGGAAGAGATGTCTTTGTTCAAACCGCAGGAATACACGCTGATGGCGACAATAAAGGAAATCTTTATAAATCCAATTTAAATCCTGAAAGATTCAAGAGAAATATACAATATTCCCTTGGAAAAATGTCCGGAAAGGGCAATTTAGAAATGAATTTGAAAAATACCGGTATTTTATTAACAGAAGAGCAAAAACAAATTGTTTTAAAAAACATAGTTTCAATGGCAGATGCTAAAAAAACAATAGCATTTGATGATCTTCCGTTTATAATATCCGACTCAATAGGTTCCGATATTATAAAGAAAAATTTTGAAGTTATAGAATGCATTATAACATCTTCAAGTAATTTATCACCAGTTGCTAACGTTAAAATAAAATACAAAGATAACGAGTATTGCGAAAATTCTTCAGGAAACGGTGGATACGACGCATTTATGAATTGTTTAAGAAAAATATCAAAAAAAACAGATATTTTTATTCCAAAACTTATAGATTTTGAAGTTTCAATACCAAAAGGAGGAAGCAGTGAAGCTCTTGTTGAAACTGTTATAGTTTGGCAGGACGGAGTTAGAACAAGTGGCGTTATGTCCGATCAAATTATGTCTTCTATAAAAGCAACTGAAAAAGCAATAAACGTATTTGAATCAAAAAAATAAAAAAACACTTGACAAACATTATATTTGTAGTATAATGTTGTATGTAATTTATTTATATTTATGTGGAAGTGGCGTTAAGGAGAAAAGAAATAAATGAAATTACTGGTAAAAAAATAGATAATCTTGAAGCGAACTTCAAGAGCTTCAATCAAAAAACACTAAAATTACATCTTTACAACAAAAGGGACGTGATAACTCAAATCGCAAATTATTCTAATTTTTAATCCAAAATGCAAAGTAAAGCTAGTTCTCAAGACAATACTTGTTGGCCTAGAATTAAATCAAAGATCACAGATAAGAATTGTAAAAATTGGAATAATCTTAGTCAAGAAATAAAAGATTATATTGAAAAAAGAGAACTCATAAGAGAAGAATATGAAAAATCTACTCATCAGGAAGTTTTTGGTATTTTTGTTGACAAAGTAAATAATTTACGAGCTTTATTAGGAATGAATATAAAACTTTTTCCAACTATTGAAGAAAGTGAAAAAAGATACGTTTTCATCAAAGATTCTCTATTTTCTCTTATTCTTAGAAGAACAATATTTAGTCAGGATGATGTGAATATTTTTTTTAATTCATTTGTTGAAAAATCTGATTTTTTAAAAAATATAAATGTACAAAAAAATACTCAGGTCCCGAAATAGAGTCTTTTTTACAAGAATTATGCTCTCTTGAGAATGAAGGTGAAAATCTAAAAGAATTAATTATTGAGAATAAAGACGAAAAAAATAAAAACGTTAGAGATAAAAAAGTTAAAGATTTTATAAATAAATTAAAAGATAAATATAAGAATGCTCAAGGAAGATACCTTGATCGTATCGAAAAAGCAATTAATATTTTTATGGAAAGATCTATAAAAGAAGATGAATATATTGCTGAACTAGATAACTTTATCAACAACAAAACATTTGAAATGAATGCTGACCTTATTAATAGGGGAAATGATAAAAAAGGAATCAAATCAATTACAAACAATTTAACTCCAGAAATTTCTGAAAAAGAAGTAGAAACAAGGTGTATGGATAGTAAAATCTTCGCTAATGTCAATTTTGACGTCACTTTTTTTGAAACAACACCAACGGGTAAACTGTCTTTCTCTGAGGTTCAAACAATAAAAGTTGATAATAATCCTCAAAGCAATCATGTTTATTACTTATCTGATGATTTTTTTAAAAGATCAAATATTTTATCTTGCTTTATCGACAATCTTGGGCATTTTTCTACTTTGGTAAAATGTAATGAAGGTTTTTTTAAGTTTGATAGTTTGGAGACTAATTTTAATTCTTCCGAAGTTGATAATGGACTAATTGAATATAAAGAGAATTATCAAGGGCTTGAATTTATAGATAAAAATGAAAAAATAATTGACGAAGGTAATGCATCTGGTGTGTCATCAGTAACAGGTGGATGTTTATTTTCTTTTATTAAATTCTGTAATGACGAAAATAAAGATAATAAAAAAATTTTAACTAAAGAAGATATTAAATTTATATTTAATAATCAACCATTAATTACTAATGAAAGAAATAATTGCTATCAAGATGTCGCATTTACTCAAGCAATAATTGCTTATATTTATGAAAAAAATCTTACTAATGAACAAGCTAAAAAATTAGTTGATGATTTTAGGGAAAATTATTTACATACAATTATTTTAGCTGAAATGTTGGAAGGTTTGCACGAACCTTATAATCGTCTTGATGATAAACCAGCTATAACAAATCAAGCTTCTAATGTAGATTGCGAAAAAGTAAGAAATTTGTGCAAAAAATACCTCGTTGATCATAAATATGAAATAGAACAAGAGAATATTAAATGGGAAAATAAGAAAAAAGAGATACTCCAAGATCCGAGATCTGTAGAAGAAAATAATCGAATTCGATCTTCAAGTCAAAAAAATAATACGTTAGGAGCAGGTCCTAAAATCAATTCACGGCATACACCAATTGATGATGAATCAAGTAGAATTGTTCCACTTACTTCAATCATACCATATTCTGTTAATCAAGTATCAAATCAAAGTCCAATTTCAACTTTAAAACCTTCTTTAAATCCAATAATTAATGATCCATTAGAATCGTTTATTCAAAATCAACCATATGGTACAAAATTTATAAAAGAAAATGAAACAACTTACATTAAAAATGGAAATACAGAATTTATAAATAAAACAAAGGGATTTTCCGTTATGGATAAAAATGGAGACGGACGAGAAAGTGTTAAATCTGTGAATGCATTAAAAAAGGATGAAATAATTGAAAAAGCGTTCAAGGAAGGTAAATTAAAAACGGACGGCTACGATGAAGATGGAAATATTAAAAATGTTACTAACGAAGAAAACTACGAAATAATGAAGGAAGATTTAAAAATACCTGAAGAAGAGTTAGAAAGATGTAATAATCCTAATTTTTTAAAAGAACAAAAAAAGATAAGAGCAGAGAAAAGAAAAGCAAAAGGCAAAAAAGCTGCAAGTAATGCTATATCTAAAAAAAAACTTGAAAAGGAACTTACGGAACTTAGAGAGTCTGATATTTTACCAAAACAAAAAGAAAATGCAGTAAAAGAAGAAACGAAAGAATATATTAATAACGGGAAAGAAAATAAAGATAGTTACAGTGAAGAGATAAAAAATCAAGAAAAAATTAAAGAAAAAGATGTAAAAAGTAAGGAAGAAAGAATTGGAGAAAGAATTAAGGCAAAAATGGGAGAAAGAATTGAGGTAAAAAT
>JAQGFW010002321.1:0-24554 GCA_030463445.1 Euplotes aediculatus
AACGCACCAACCCATGCTCAGGTCAGAATACTGGTAGACTTCTCCCATATTCTGGATTTCACCGTGACAGGTCTGACAGGCTACTTTACCTGCTTTTACGTGCTGGGCGTGGTTAAAATATACATGGTCAGGCAGGTTGTGAATCTTCACCCATTCAATTGGCTTGGGCGCATTCACATATTTCTTCTGATCAGGATCCCATCCTGTGTAAGTATATAACTTTTTGATTTCCGCAGTACCATCAACCTCCGTTCCATCTTCTCTGTACAGTTTTTCACCGGCATACTCATTGATCGCCATGTGACAGTTCATACAGGTATTCAGGGAAGGAATATTGGCATGTTTGCCTTCCTGCGCCCCACTATGACAATACAGACAGTTGATCTGGTTGGTGCCCGCATGCACTTTGTGAGAATAATAGATAGGCTGCTCCGGCTGATAATCTTTGGAACGACCCAGTCCCGCAGCACCCTGAATGGTATAATATCCACCCACAACAAACAATACCACCGCAAACAGGGCGATATAGGCCTTGTTACGATAAAATGGTACCGGCTCGTAGGAAGGAACTCCTTCTTTTTCATCACTCAGGCGCTTCAGGTTCGCGTTTACCTGCAGCAATACCAGCACGATAATCGCCAGAATTAGTGTTAACACGCCGAAAATCAGGGAGTTATCACTTTCGGTTGCAGCGGCCTGTACAGCACCACCTGCACTACCATCACCCGCTGTTCCTGGAGCTGGCACAGAATTAATATACGTAATCATCGCGCCAATCTCCTCATCCGTCAGGTTCGGGAAGAGGTTCATCGCTGTTTTATTCCAGGCTGCGTAGAGATCAGTAAAGTATTTATTTCCGGTTGCCAGCACTGCCTGGTTGTTACGAATCCAGTCGTAAAGCAGTTTCTTGTCCGGAACACGTTCCTCGATTCCAGCCAAAGCCGGACCAGTAAGATTTTTATGAACCGCGTGGCAGGAAGCACAATTCTGCTGAAACAAAGCCTTCCCATCCTGTGCAAATACGGTCTGATCGAAACAAAGCACGGTCAAAATTGATAGAATGAGTGCTACTCTCTGCGCGATCGATCTATAGTGAATCATAAGCTGGAAATATCGTTGGTAATGTTAAAATGCCTCAATTCGGGGGCAAAAATATGACACGTTATTGACAATCTATCAACATCACTCATTTTTTTTTAGCCGCGCGGGGCTTGCTTTTCAACGAATTGTGCAATTTTTCAAATACTAATTACTTGCCATTCGTAAACGCTTTTGTTCAAGTTATTCCAGTTTCTTTGCAGCATGTTTGAAAAACTTCAGCAGAAGTGGAAGGTCAACGGCTGGCAGCTGCTTGCCATTTTATGCACCTTCGCCATCGGAGGCAGCCTAACTGGCATTGCCGGCCGCAGAATCCTGCAGTTTTTACCGGTTGAGCATCCCGTTGGCTGGTTTTTCTTATACATAATTACCATGACCCTGGTCTGGCCACTCATGGTGCTGGTTGTCAGCATCCCGTTCGGTCAGTTCCCCTTTTTTAAAAATTATCTTTCCCGAATCTTCCGCAAAATGTCATCATCCACCCCCTCCTCCATTCCTCCATCCTCCATTCCTCCATCTTCCATTCCTCCATCTTCCATTTCCGTCGCCATCTTCGCCTCCGGTGCCGGCTCGAACGCGGAAAAAATTATCGAACAGTTCCGCCACCATCCCCAGATACGCGTAGCCCTCATCGTTAGCAATAAAGCAACTGCCGGTGTACTGGATAAGGCCAAAGCAGCAGGTATTCCCACTTTCCTTATTGAAAAAGAGCAGTTCTTCCGGGGTGATGCCTATGTTCCTGACCTGAAATCAATGGGTATCGATTTTATTGTTCTTGCCGGCTTTCTCTGGAAAGTGCCCGCTGCACTTATAAAAGCCTACCCATCCCGGATCATTAATATTCATCCTGCACTCCTGCCCAAATACGGTGGCAAGGGGATGTATGGAAACTTTGTTCATGAGGCCGTTATTGCCGCAGGAGAAAAGGAATCGGGTATCACTATACATTATGTGGATGAACAGTACGACCACGGTGGTACCATCTTTCAGGCAACCTGTCCGGTTCTTCCGGAAGATACCCCGGATTCTCTGGCCAACCGGATTCACGCCCTTGAACACCTGCACTTCCCCGCTGTTATAGAGTCGGTGATTCTTAGCAAACTCGTTAAAAATCAGCGCGACTGACAAAATTTTCA
This sequence comes from Euplotes aediculatus, assembly GCA_030463445.1. Taxonomy (NCBI): domain Eukaryota; phylum Ciliophora; class Spirotrichea; order Euplotida; family Euplotidae; genus Euplotes; species Euplotes aediculatus. The sequence continues at coordinate 2,235 of JAQGFW010002321.1, forward strand.
GGTTTTGGTTGTACCCTTGTAAGCCCTAGATGAATTGGTATGGTTCCATATTGGTTTCGCTGCTACTGCTGGTAAATACCCTGCAGGGCCAGGTGCGTGTTAGTGGCACCGTGTATGAAATGAACAAACTCTTTCCTCTGGGTGCTGTCAGTGTACTGACTTCCAGCGGGCGCGGCACTGTCACTGACTCTTCTGGCAGATACACGATCACAGTCAGCGACAAAGATTCCATCTATTTCTCCTACCTGGGAAAAGCAACGCCCAAATATGCAGTTTCCAATATTCAATTACCCTCCCAATTCGATATATCCCTTCATGTGAATGTTACCACCCTTCGGGAAATCAGGGTAATGCCAAAAGATTACCGCTTCGACAGTATGCAGAACCGGCAGGACTATGCCAAAGTGTTCGATTACAAAAAACCTGGCATCGCCCTCTCTTCTGCCAATCCGGCCAGTGGCAATTTTGGTGTTGGCCTCGATATCAATCAGCTTATTAATATGTTCCGATTCCGGCGAAACCGCAGCATGGCTGCTTTCCAGGATCGTCTCCTGACGGAAGAACAGGATAAATATATAGCCTACCGGTTCTCCCGTGCTAAAATTATCAAGATAACCGGCATTACCGGACCCGACCTGGATACCTTCTACCGCTATTATGCTCCTCCCTATGAAGCAGTTGTTGCCGCTTCCGAATATGAATTACTCGATTACATGAAAAAAGCCGGGGAGCAGTACAAACGAATCCGGGCCATGGGCGGAAAAATTTCAGGCAGAAAAGAAGACAATTGGTGGGAATAATACGGCTAATTTTAGCATGAAAATAATTCCGACATGTATCGTTTTGCCCTGCTCCTGCTTTTCAGCTCCCTTTTCCAGGCCAACCAGGCTGCCGCTCAATCCAAACTGACCAGAAGTTTTCTGAAAGACAGCCTCGACGCCTATGTGCTAAAAGCCATGAAGGACTGGAAAATACCAGGAGTATCCATCGCAGTTGTCAAAAATGGAGAATGGCTCGTACTCAAAGGATACGGAGTCAGGGAAGCCGGTGTTCCTGGTAACGTTGACGAACACACGCTTTTTGGAATTGGGAGCAATACAAAGGCATTTACCGGTACAGCGCTCGCCCTGCTGGAAGCACAGGGAAAACTATCGCTGGACGACAAGGTTAAAAAATGGATCCCTGATTTTCAGGTCTATGATACCTGGGTTACCAAAGAACTTACCATCCGCGATCTGGTGAGTCATCGTATGGGTTATGAAACCTTCCAGGGTGATTTCATGTATTTTGATTCTGACCTCAGCTATGAGGAAGTAAAAGAGAAATTCGGCCTGCTTAAACCGATGCACGGTTTTCGTTCCCGCTGGGGGTATACCAACGCCGGATTTGCCATCGCTGGTGAAATTATAAAAAAAGCCAGCGGCGATTCCTTTGGTGAATTCATAACAACCCGGTTTTTTCAACCTATGGGGATGAAAAATTCAATTGCTAACTCCAACCAGTATGCGAAAGCTACCAATATTGCCCGCGCGCATACCGTTACAGAAGGTGTTGTAAAGAAAGTTCCTTACGGAAACCTGGACAATATGGCCCCCGCCGGTGCCATCGCTTCCAGCGCTTACGATATGGGTTTATGGGCGCAAACCCTCCTGAATCAGGGAGAACTGTATGGGAAAGGAATTCTTCCCGCATCAGCCGTGCTAACCCCTATGGAACCTCATTCCATTCTGGGCAATGGTGGTCACCCTTACAACAAAGCCCATTTTTATCTCTACGGACTCGGTTGGTTCCTGCAATCCTACGAAGGCAACCTACTGGTGGAACATACCGGTGGTGTCAATGGATTTGTTACCAGTTTCACCCTGGTACCTGAAGAAAAAATAGGGATCGTTGTATTAACCAACACAGATACCAATGGATTTTTTGAAGCCATGAAATGGGAATTGCTGGATGCCTGCCTTGGATTGCCCTACCGCGATTATAATGCCGCAGGCCTGCAACAGGAGCAGCAGCAACAGAAAAGAACAGCCGCCACCCTAAAGGAAAAAAGAGATTCTATCGCCCTCAATCTCAAACCAGAACTAGCTCTCTCCGCTTTTACAGGTACTTATCAACATGATATTTATGGCAAGATGACGATCCAACTCGAAAAAAATCAGTTGGTAGCAAGGTTTGAACACCACCCCGGCAGATATGCCACACTTGGATCCCTGGGTGGTAAGCGTTTTTTTGCCAGCTTTAATGATCCGTTGTTCGGCAACAGGGTATGGCCCTTTACAATTACGGATGGAAAAGTCAAATCTGTAACTGTAACAGTTTCAGGCTTCATTGAATATACTCCCTACGAATTTTTTAAACAATAGACGAAAATGGAACAACTCGTGCTGGGCATCGGAACCCGATTACAACACACACAATTTGGCCCTGGTGTAATTGTCGGCCTCCGGTATGCCACTTATCTCATCTCCTTCATTCACCATGGAATCAAAGAGATTGATAAAACGGATGACAAACTGGAAGAAATCATTCCTGAAAATGTATCCGAAGAAATAGAAACACATTCGGAAATAGAGAAATCCCTGCTGAAGATCCTGCGGCTATGGAACGGCGTTAGTGAAATTGTTCCTCTTGGCGATCGTTGGAAAAATGGTACCATGATTCTCCAGCCGGGAGATTCCTCCCTGAAACCCAAAGAAGTTCCCATTGACGTTTTCTTCCATAAAATCGTCATGTTGCGCGATCGCCTGCGGGTATTGGAACAGCAGATCAACGCACATAAAGTGCTGACCGATGAAGAGAAAATCAATCTTCAGCAATATGTTACCAGGATCTACGGAACCCTGACCACCTTCAATGTGCTTTTCAGAAACAAGGAAGATTGGTTTATTGGCGATAAAAGCGCCGACTGATTACTCAGGCTTTTTTCGTAGCACAGGTATTCAGTCCGAATAATGTATACAAGGGGCAAAATCCAACCAGGCTGGTCAGAATAAATACTCCACCAACTATGGCCAGGATCAATCCCAGTGTCCCTGTTACGGTTCCGGAAAAATAGAGGTAACCTAATACCACGGCTACCAATACCCGGATAAAACGGTCTGTACCACCCATATTCTTTTTCATATTACTGTGTTTGAACAATGAAATTAACCCGATAAACTGTCAGATATACTGATCCTGGTCAGGTTTACCATTGAGTTTCGCCGGATTCGGTATATTGATGGTATAATTTTCTGTATGCATTCAAGCCATATACCCTCCTTTCATCACCTGGTGACCACTTTGCTCTTTACCTGTTGCGCACTCACACTACAGGCACAAAAAAACCTGCACGAAAAAAGCATTCTGGTGGATACCCATAACGATGTTTTGTCCAGTGCCACGATGAAGGGCCTCAATATTGAAGAAGATCTTTCCGGAAAAACTCACAGTGACCTGGAACGTTTCCGTAGGGGTGGTGTGGATATTCAGATCTTTTCTATTTTCTGCGATGAACGTTATGGTCCTGGTAAAGCCTTTGCATACGCCCTCCGGGAGATTGATTCTCTGGACGCCATTGTTGCCAGGAACCCCGGTAAAATGATGCACGTCAATTCACCAGCAGAGCTGCGCATGGCAGTCAGAAAGAAAAAACTGGGTGCCATGAAAGGAGTTGAAGGCGGACATATGATTGAAGACCGTATTGAATACCTCGACAGCCTTTACAAAAGAGGTGCGAGATACCTGACCCTTACCTGGAATAACTCTACCTCCTGGGCAAGTTCAGCATGGGATGAAACCTATTTCGACCGGCAGCAGGCAACACCTATTGAACGAAAAGGACTGAATGATTTTGGGAAGCAGGTGGTCAGGAGAATGAATGAACTCGGTATGATGGTAGATCTCAGCCATGTGGGTGAGCAAACTTTTGCAGATGCGATCGCAACTTCCACCAAACCGGTGATCGTTTCTCACAGCTGTGTACATGCGCTTTGCCCGGTACCAAGAAATCTGAAAGATGACCAGATCCGCGCGATTGGAAAAAACGGAGGCGTAGTATTTCTTAATTTTTATGCCGGCTTTCTCGACAGCACGTACAACCGGAATAAAGCCGCCTTTATTGAAAAACACAGGACCCTGGTAGATTCACTCCTTGAACAAAAACTGCCCGGCTATGAGATTGACGGTTACCTTAGCAGCCGGTTTCCGGAAGAAGCGGAAGCACTTCGTCCCTCTATGAATATTTTACTCGATCACCTGGATTATATCGTTCGGTTGATCGGGGTAGACCATATCGGAATTGGCTCTGATTTTGATGGCATTGAACTGGCACCCCAGGATCTGGATGGCGTAGAAGACATGCCAAATATAACCTCCGCATTACTCGTTCGGGGCTATAGTAAAAAAGATATCCGCAAGATACTGGGAGGCAATTTTATACGTGTCTTCAAAGAAGTAAGTAAATGACATGAGAGTTTTATGGAAGTATCTTCAGCCCTACCGTGGTTGGGTGTTTTTAGCACTCGGACTGGCAGCACTGGCCCAGGTGCTCGCTCTGTATGATCCAGTGATCTTCGGTAGGGTCATCGATACCTATGCCCTTAACCCGGATAATCTTTCTGAACAGGAAAGAACCAATGGTGTTATCTGGCTTTTATTGCTGGCCATCGGAGTTGCCCTGCTTGCCCGGATTGCTTCTACCTTCAAAGATTATGTAGTGCGGCTGGTGGTACAGAAATTCGGCATGCAGATTTTTAATGATGGCCTTCGCCAAACCCTGCGCCTCCCTTATGATGGTTTTGAAGATCAAAGCAGCGGCGAAACACTTTCCAAGCTTCAGAAAGTGCGTACCGACACCGAACGATTCATCAACTCCTTCATCAATATTCTCTTTTCGACTTTTGTCGGAATGGGATTTCTGATCTGGTATGCTATCACCAAACACTGGGCACTGATCCCGGTTTTTTTGATTGGCGTGCTTTTGCTTGGCGGACTAACCTCCCTGCTTAGCCGAAAAATAAAAATGATCCAGCGACAGGTAGTGCGCCAGACAAATATCATGAGCGGCAGTATCACAGAATCCATCCGGAATATCGAACTGGTCAAGAGCCTGGGACTCACCTATTCAGAAATCCGGCGGCTGCGGGAGAAAACACAAAAGATTTTTGATCTGGAAATGATGAAAAACAGGAAAGTAAGATCTCTTTCCTTTTTACAGGGAACCACACTAAACCTGCTCAAACAATCGATTCTCTTTATCCTGCTATGGCTGATCTTCCGGAATGTGTTAACCACGGGAGAACTGATTTCAATGCAATTCATTTCCACAGCAATCATCGGCCCGTTGCAGGACCTCGGTAATATCATTCTTCAGTACCGGGAAGCAGAAGCTTCTCTGCAGGTTTTCAACCAGCTCATGATGAAAGAACCTGAATACCGCCCGGAAGAACCGATCGATATTCAGGCGATTGAAGAGCTGGAATTTGACCGTGTCAGTTTCCGGCATAGAAATGCCACACAAAAAGCAGTGGATGATATCAGCTTTAGGGTTCGACTAGGTCAAACCATCGCATTTGTAGGTCCATCGGGTTCGGGGAAATCAACACTGGTAAAATTATTGGTCGGACTCTACTCTCCGGTTGAAGGAGATATCCGGATTGACGGGATTTCGGTCAGGCAACTCCGTTATAACCGGGTACGCCGGCAACTCGGTTTCGTAACACAGGAAACACAGATGTTTTCCGGAACGATCCGCGACAATATGCTGTTTGTAAAGCCGGATGCAACCGATGAACAGATTTATTCCGCTATGGAAAAAGCCTCCTGTCTGAACCTGGTAATCAATTCCCCCAAAGGCCTGGATACAGTCCTGGGAGAAGGTGGCAAACGGGTTTCCGGAGGAGAAAAACAACGCCTGGCTATTGCACGCGCGCTTCTAAGGGAACCAAGATTGCTGATTTTTGATGAAGCCACCTCCGCCCTTGACTCTATCACGGAAGAGGAAATTACAGATACCATCCGGGAGATCTCAGCTACCAGCAAACAAATGACCATTCTGATCGCACACCGGCTCTCCACCATAATGCATGCTGATACCATTTTTGTGCTGGAGAAAGGAAAGATTACCGAAAAAGGAAAACACCAGGAATTGGTGGAACAAAAAGGTCTTTATTATGCGATGTGGAGACAACAGATCGGTGAACGGGATCCGATTGTTCCCCCTTCGCAAGCTGCACCTGCTGAACCTTCAGATGAGGATGTAATCAATATTGCAGCAGACGATCCACTGTTGTAGCAAGCCTTGATTTTGCCAGGAAGTTTTTTTCCAGCTCCAGGTTAAAGGGTACCGGTGTATCCAGTGAAGCACATCGCAATACCGGTGCATCCAGTAATTCAAAACAATGCTCTCCAATCCAGGCACTGATCTCTCCACCTATACCTCCGGTTAAGGTGTCTTCATGTAAAATTATCACCTTACCTGTACGGGCAACCGAAGCCCTAATCGACTCATAATCGAGCGGTAATAAGATCCGGAGGTCCACTATATCGATACTTAATTCCGGATGTTGTGCCGCATATTCCATTGCCCAATGTACCCCCGCACCATAGCTGATGATACTGAGTTCAGTGCCCTCCTGTACAAGTCTGGCTTTTCCAATCGGAATAGTATAATACGCTTCAGGTACATCTCCGCTTATACTCCGGTACAAGGCTTTGTGTTCGAAAAACAACACCGGATTCGGATCTGCCAGGGCGGCCAGTAATAATCCCTTTGCATCCTCCGGCGAAGAGGGATAGACAACTTTCAATCCCGGCGTATGAACAAACCAGGCTTCATTACTCTGGCTGTGAAATGGGCCCGCACCAACACCTGCTCCTGTCGGAAGCCGTATGACTACATCTGCTGACTGTCCCCACCGGTAATGCATCTTCGCCAGGTTGTTAACTATCTGGTTCAAGCCCACACTCACAAAATCAGCAAACTGCATTTCAACCATGGATTTGAATCCCTCCAGTGATAAACCAAGGGCTGCACCCAGGATAGCACTCTCGCAAAGTGGTGTATTTCGAACCCTGTCTTTTCCAAATAGTTCTACAAACCCCTCCGTAATCTTAAAGGCTCCCCCATAACCGGCAATATCCTGGCCCATCAATACCAGGTTGGGATGCTGTTCCATGCCAGTTTTAAGCGCCTCTTTAATAGCATCAATAAATCGGATAGAACGGGTACTGGAAAATAATCGCACCGTTTCCAGCTCCTGATCGGATCCCGTATCCGGTAAAGGAGCATACACATCTTCCAATTCTTCTTCTGTTACCGGAATAATAGCCTCTCCCACTTCTGCCCTGATCAATTCTGATTCTATTTCCGCTTTGAGTGAGGCTTTCAGTTGTTCCATATGAGAATAGGTAAGTACTCCTTCAAGTAATAACCACTCCTCGAATTTCTTAACCGGATCCTTCTCCGCCCATTGGACAAACAATTCCTGTGGTACATATTTTGTTCCGCTTGCCTCTTCATGCCCCCGCATGCGGAAGGTCATACATTCAATCAGGTAAGGTTTCTGTTCCCGGATACAATAGTCCCGAACCCCTTTGATCGTATCATATACTGTAAGCAGGTTGTTACCATCAATACATACGCCCTCCATGCCATAGCCTTTCGCCCGCTGAACCAGACTTTCACAGCGATACTGTTCTTCAACCGGGGTACTCAACCCATATCCATTATTTTCAATCAGGAAGATTACCGGCAGATTCCAGACAGCCGCAACGTTTAATGCTTCATGAAAATCACCTTCACTCGTACCTCCGTCGCCGGTAAAACTTATACTCACTTTGTCCTCACTGCGAAGACGATGCGCCAGTGCAACACCATCCGCGATAGTTAACTGCGGACCTAGATGCGAGATCATTCCACAGATATGGTGCTCTTTTGAGCCAAAATGAAAACTGCGTTCCCGCCCTTTGCTGTACCCCTCTTTTTGTCCCTGCCATTGCTGATATAATTTATGCAGTGGCATACCCCGGGTTGTAAATATTCCCAGGTTTCGGTGCAATGGCATGATCCACTCATCAGGCTGCAAAGCGAGTGCAGTGCCTACAGCGATTGCTTCCTGGCCAATTCCACTGAACCACTTACTGATTTTACCCTGCCGCAACAATACCAGCATCTTTTCTTCAATCATGCGTGGGCGTAGTATCGCCAGGTAAAACTTCAGGAGTTCTTCATCTGACAATCCCTTTCGGTCAAATTGCATACACTATTATTTACGATCACCGGTACCCTGAACAAGTGAACTGGCAACAGATAAAAGAATACTGAACAATAGGGCCCACCAGAAACCATCCACTTTAAATCCGCCTACCAATTTGGCGGCCAGTAAAATGATCACTGCATTGATGACCAGCAGAAACAAACCGAGGGTAATAATGGTAATCGGAAACGTTAGAATTATCAGGATGGGCTTCACCAGCGTATTCAATAATGCCAATACCAATGCGAGAATCAGGGCGGCAATAAAGGAATCCATATGCACCCCAGGAAGCAGATAGGATAAACCAAATGCCACCAAAGCGGTGATCAGCAATCGGGTCAGAAAATTCATACCAGTTTTTTTGCTGAAGTTAATCAAAAAAACAAGCTCCATTTAATCCGGGCGAAGAAAGGTGTTCCGGGTGTATAGTGAATTTCTGTAACCGGAACAGCTTCATTTCGTAACCGGGATTCGGTTTCAAACTGGGCTTCTCTCCAGTCCGTATCAAACAGATTTTCAACCTGTAACCCCAATGCCCATTTGCTGCGGGTATAGTTAATGAGCAGGTCATTTACAAAATAACCCTGGGCTTGGATGGAATTGTCTTCATTCGCCGGACGATCTTTCATATACCGGTAGCGCCAGTTGAGGTCAAGCCGCTTAACCGGACTAACCGAAATGCCCCCAGTACTGGTAAGGGATGGTGCAAGTGGTATATAATCGTTCCCTTTTACTTCTTCAATCGCTCTTGCTTTTGCATAATTTATATCCGCATCCAGGTAAAGCCAGCTGAATGGTTGGTAACGGATTCCCAGCTCTGCACCGAGCCGGCGGGTTTTGCCCGAGGGTTCTACAATCGCCGCATCTCCCACATACACAAACTCCTGTTCCATATACAGGTACCAGATCGCAGGTTGAACCAATAATTTCGGGTGGAGCTTAACAATAGCACCCAGGTCTGCACCATAGGTTGCCGGTAATATTTCCCGGCCCTGCTGGGCTACCACCACCCGTGTATCATTGGAATGGAATCCTTTGCCCATTTTCAGGTATCCCTGCCAGTTAGCATGTGGAGTGTAGACCAGGTTCAACTTGGGACTAAGAATGGTTTTTTGTGCCGCCTGTGTACTGTACACCGGCTGCAGTTTATCTACATAATTGAAAATAAAATGATCGAGCCGGATACCCGGAATTACCTTTCAGTGCCCCTTTCTCCACTCTGCTGATCCGTACAAAGAGGCATTTGTCTGATCAATATCGCCCAAGGCAAAATATTCCAGTACCTCTTTTCGCTGCAGGGTATGACTCAATTGAATATCTCTCACCGCATCATGCCGCAAGCCCATACCTGCTGTTAAAACCCAGTCAGCCCTGTCGCCAAAAAGCTGTTTGGTATACCGGTGATCCATACCGTAAATCTTCCTTTTTTCTGATTGATGAATCTGGTCGCCGTTTACAGGATCTTCCAGGAAAAAAGTAAAGTTGGAGAACAGGCTGAAATCGTACTGACTGAAATAAAAATTCGATTGCCAGTCTTCCGTATCACTGATTTTACTGCGGTATTTGGCAGCAATATTCGACCTCGACGTATTGCCGCCTTCTGTTGCATCGATCGCACCCCAACGTGAAATCAGGCCGGATCTTACTGCCCTGTCAGGTATTTGGCCCGATGCATCCCATTTGGAATTGAAGGTAGAAGCAAGTAGCTGCAGACTGGATTTTTGGTTGATCTGTGTATTGTATTTCGCCAGAAAATTCAGCCGGTTGAAATTTTGCGGAGCCTCAAAGGGGCCATTCGAGAAAAGATACTCCCCGGCGATATATGCGTTGCTATTTTTTTCACCGGTCTTTTCAAAAAGATTGAACATGCCAACCGTTCTCAGGGTATTGAATTGCCCTGCTTCCAGTTTCAGCAGGTTGCGATCCAGCCGGTTCTGTGTAGTGAAATTCACATATCCTGCTGTGGCAAAATCGCCCTCTTCTGCATAATAGGATCCCTTCCCAAACTGAATATCTTTGATGGTTTCAGGAATTATATAATGTAAATCTGCATACCCCTGGCCATGCGCATGGCTGACCATATTCACCGGCATGCCATCCGTAGTGATCCGGATATCAGTACCATGATCTATATCAAAACCGCGCAGGAAGATCTGTTCTGCTTTTCCACCTCCCGCATGTTGTCCAATGAATAATCCCGGAACCTTTCTGAGTATATCCTGTGCTGAATTCACCGGGTTGGTTTTCAGATCAATCTGCATTACCTGCTGCAACGCTCTGCGGCTGTCCTGAACTACCACCTGGCTCAGTTGAACAGGAGCTGGCAACAGGTAAATTGTTGGTTCCCTGAGCAATTGCTGACTCAACATTGTGATTGGATCATAGCCGATATGGGTGATGTATAAGGTATCAGTCGGCTTCGTCAATGTTATGGTGAACCGCCCATCCAGGCCGGAGTGCGTATGCACCGGCTGTCCCTTTATTTGAATGGTAGCTTCCTCCAGCGGCAGGTCGGTATCCCGCGCTATTATTCTTCCGGAAACATGCTGCTGCGAATAGGCAACCATTGAACCGGCCACCATACAAATAGCTGTAAATGATAACATACGACCCCACATATGCTGCTGTTTAGGGCCGCAAACTTAAGGCTTTCTGTTGCTGTTTTGCCCTGCTATTTGGGCTGCGGCAACCGGCTTATATTTCCGGTATAGGAAATCGGCTGGCGGTTTACTGAATTGATACGCAGATCTGCATTTCCATTTTCAAAGATGATCAGTTTTATGCTGCTGATATCCTGCTGGTCTTTTGGCTGAATACTAATCTCCCTCCTGTTACCTTTACCTATGGTACTGTTATAAATAAACTCTTTAGAGCTGAATTTCATCCCACCTTCTCCGCTGCCTATCGGTGCCTGGAAAGCCCTGCCGATATAAGGCAGGTCCGCTTCCAATTGATCCTTGTTTACCCGAAAGGTATAGGACCCGGTGATCAGACGCTGGCGCCCACCCATCGGCTGCACATACTCCATATTGAATTGGTAGATTCGGTCATCCACCAGTTGCAAAACTTCCTGTGGACTAAGTGGAGAGGGCTGCAACTTAGGACTACAAGCTGCAAGCAACCCAAGTACTACTAAGGTTTTAAGTGTTTTAAACATTTTTATTTTAAATATACGTAACTCTGCTTACCTATCGAATCCGGAATCCCGAATAGCTGATCCGTAAACCGGCAAAGCTGGTCCTATTGACATCTCCCGAGCCGGGCAGGTAATGATAGGTAAATGATAAGTTGACTGCTCCCTGCCTGGGAAGCCGGAATCGCATGCCGGTTTCGATATGAGGCATAAACTGAAATCCGTCATATTTAAAGGCAAACAATCCAATATCCTGTCGCTGGTTCTGGTAGGCCAGTCCCAAACCGGTTTTCACAAAGGGTACCCGGTTTTCATTGGGGTCTTTAAACTCATATTGAGCCAGGAACTGCAGCCCGTAAATATTGGTGTAGTTGGTGACAAAGCCGGTATAGGTACCATCATCCCCGGCCAGTTCCAGGGTTTGTTTCCCCTTTTTATCCGGGAAATAAAACCAGGACAGCCCTCCACCTAATGATATTCTGTTGTTGTGAAGAGTATTTTCGGTCTGTAATCCAGCTCCGAGGGGACCTGGTTTCTCCACAAAATTTCGGAATGTTCCGGTTGGAATAGAAAACTGGTAATGGATTTCAGGTACTACCTGGGCGTTTGCAGATTCAGTCCAAAAGACCAGTGCCCCTACCAGTATGATGATGAATTTTTTCATGCGCTTAGTTTTTTAAGTAAGCTGATTGCCTGAACATCAGATCAATATTGCGACCAATGCGGGTGTTGATGGAGGCGTCGGATCCTTCCAGCAATCCATTCAGGATACCCACCCACACGACAGGAAGAGTTGAATCACGGGCTATTGATGGTGCTGTAATATTTACCACCACGGTTCCGGTAGCATAGGAGCCGCATACAATTCCCGAGGGATATCCCCAGCCCCAGCCCGGTCCCCATCCTGGTGAATAGGCACCCCAACCAGGATACCAGCCCCAGTCACAATACCAGCAATAAGTGGCACAGCTACCATAGGCCTGTTCACTGACATTGGGGAGAATTACGACATCCGCACCAGTACCCTCACTTTCATTCAGGCGTGTCCAGCCAAGTGCCGCCAGATTGGTTTCCAGACTGCTCAGAATCTGATCATCAAAGCGGTGATCGGCTGTTTCACCGGGTGGCACTGCGTGCACTACTGTATCCGGAAGAAAATAGGTTCTCACAGCACCAAAGTCAAAACTGCGCTCATGATTGGTGTATACCACATCGTAATCGGATACAAATTCAGGGGCAGAAGGCTGGCAGGAGAGAAAAACAAGGCTGGCAATCCCAACCAGCGCCAACTGAAAATGCGGGAATTTTTGTTTGGCTAATTTATTCATAACCAGGGTTTAGCGTTCAACAAAAAGAAGAAAATGCTCCCTGATTCAATGCGAACATCATACCAACACCCATCTGTTTACTGTAAACAGGATGTTAATACAACATTTGGCAATTCAATTAATTGCTGTCTGATACGCAGCGAAAGCCAACATGACTCATCCCACTTTCCGGGGAGCTTGCCTGCCGGGCACTGGGTCGGTAGCGCTGGCAATAGGAGTCATGACATAAAAAGGACCCTCCTTTCTGAACCCGAAGGGGCATATTGGGTTGTGCAGGATCCCTGCTGGTGGTTGGTCCACCCGGGTTATCCCGAACCTCGCCCGGACCGCAGGATTGATAGAGGTATTTATCGTACCAGTCCTGGCACCACTCCCACACATTTCCAGCCATATCATAGAGTCCATATCCATTGGGGGCATATTGGCCAACAGGTGCCAGCCCTTCAAACCCATCCTTTTTCAGGTTTTCCGCCGGAAATTTTCCCTGCCAGGTATTGGCGAAGGTCTTCTCGTCAGTCGGAGCTTCATCTCCCCAGACAAAGTTTTTCCCTTCCAGTCCGCCCCTGGCAGCAAACTCCCATTCCGCTTCAGTTGGCAATCGCTTGCCAGCCCATTTGCAATAAGCCATCGCATCATTCCAGCTGATATGCACCACCGGTTGCTGTTCTTTTCCGATGAGGTCTGAACCAGGGCCTTCAGGATGTTTCCAGTCGGCACCATGCACCCATTTCCACCAATTCGATATGTCATTCAGGGGTACGCCAGTATTTGGCGGACTAAATACCATTGACCCGGCAACCAGGTCTTTTGGGTCAGGAGGAGGGGTTCCGGGAGGCAATTGTGCCATAATTTCCTCCAAAACCGGTGCTTTTTCAGCATCCGTCACATAGCCGGTCGCATTGACAAATTGAGTAAACTGAGCATTGGTCACTTCATGGGCATCCATCCAGAACCCTTTCACTTTCACGTGATGGGCAGGGCCTTCTTCTTCCCAGGCCATCTGGTCATTGGAGCCCATCAGAAATTGACCTCCGGGGATCCATACCATACCCTCCGGTCCTTTTCCCGGAGCAGGAGAAGCTGATACTTTATAGGAAGTTTCAAAACTATCAGGCACGCTGGTTTCACTTTTCCGGGTCAACCACCAAAACAATCCTGCTGCCAAAAAAGCCAGCACAGCAATACCACCCAGCTTTACAATCGTCCTATTCATAGTCCGAATGTACCAAAAATTCAGGCTGTTGAAAATCAGATTACCACCAGTTCATAGAAGTCTTCCGGTTGCAGGTATTTCCTGGCCAACCCTTGCAATTCTTCGGGTTGGATGGTTTTAATCGTGCGGATACTCTGGTAAAAATATTCCTCCGACAGGCCGTTCAGGATTATGTTTTTCCATCTGCTGATGATGTGAAAAGGTCCATCCAGATCTCCCAAAGTACTGCCCATGAGATAGTTGCGCACCAGGAGTAACTCTTCATCATCTACCAGTTCCTCCCTGAGGATGGCCATTTCCTTGTACACTTCTTCAATTGTTGCCTCAGAAACATCTTTACCGGCTTCGGTGCTGATCATCCAGGCGGATCGTTGAATATGGTTCTGCAGGTAAGAATAAATGCCATAGGTATACCCCTTTTCTTCCCTGATATTGTTCATCAGACGGGAGCCAAAAAACCCTCCGAAAACGGCATTTAATACCTGTGCACCAAAAAAATCAGGGTGATGCCGGTTGGGAAAATCCCTTGCCAGGCGAATAGCGCCCTGCACACCATTCGGATCATTAATAATGCGATATTTTTTCTCCCCAGCTGGCTGAATCGGATGTACCGGAAGTTCCGGATTCCCGCCTTCTAACGGTAAATCTCCAAATGCAGCATCCAGTAGCTCCATGATATTGGGTGGAAGCTTACCGGCAACAAACAGGATGCACTTACCCCGGCGATAATACTGGTCGTAAAAATCAACCAGGTCCTGCCGGGTTAAGCCCGCCAGGTCTTCAAATCGCGTATAACTGCCGTAAGGATGCTCAAACCCATAGATATATTCATCAATCAGCCGGTTAGCTACAAAATCATTTTTCTTAAGGTTCACTTCCAGCCGCTGCCGGTTATTCTGCTGAAACAACAGCAATTCCTCTTCGGGAAAGATCGCGTCTGTTAACAACTCACGAACCAGGGGTAAGAGTTTTGGCAGGTGTTTGGTCAGGCTATGTAAAGTAATGGTGGCGGTTTCATTATAGCAGGTTCTTGCCATGCTTCCCCCATAATAATCAACCAGCTCATTAATGGCAAAGGCGGATTTCTGGCTGGTTCCGCTTTTCAGCAGGAAATTGGTAGCAGCAGCAACCATGTGTTTTTGCTCAAAGGAATTACCAGCAAAAAAGACCCATTCAACCTGGATCACTTCTTCGGCTCCGGCATTCACCGCATATAATTCAACCCCATTCCGCAATACATATTTGTCGTAGGGTTTCAGTTTCAAATCAAACTCAACCGCATCTTTAATGGGAGGCGCAATTTTTCTGTTCATGATGTAGTAACGTGAAAGGTGAAAGGTGAAAAGTGAAATTGAGGTACCCCCAAATCTTAATTCATAATTCTCACTTCTTACTTCTATAAAATAATGTATGACTATTCTTCTCTTCAAAAAGCTTCCGGCTCAGCTCCACCAGCTGATCGGCGGTTACTTCATTGTAGCGGTCGAGCTCTGTATTCATGAGGTTGGCATCACCCAATAATTCGTAGTAAGCCAGACTGGCGGCCCGGTTCATTACGCTCATATCTTCAAATGCCATGGTGCTCTCGGTTTTATTCTTGACTTTTTCAAGTTCCAGCACCGATACCCCTTCCTTCATTAATAAATCCAGCTGCGCCTGTACGGCGAGTTCCGCATCTTCGGGTCGCACGCCTTTTACCAGTTTGCCATCTACACAAATCAACCCGGCGTCCGTTGACCCAAAATGATAACAATCGATATTGGTGAACAACTGTTTTTCCTTCACCAGCGACTGGTACAATCTGGAAGAGGCACCACTTCCAAGAATATCGGTGATCAGGTCTGCCACATAATAGGCCGGATCGAGGCGCGAAGGCATATGCCAGGTTTTCAGAAAGGCGTCAACTGGTACATCCGCCGTGATATCCATTCTTTTGGCTTCCTGCTGTTCCTGCTCCTGGGGTACCTGCCGGTTGTATTTTACACCAGCGGGAATGTCTCCAAACCATTTGATAGCCAACTCATACACCTGCTCGGTTACCACATTTCCTGCAACTACAAGAATGGCATTGGCAGGCGTATAATGTTTTTTGAAAAACTTCTTTACATCATCCAGGCTGGCTTCCTCTACATGCTTTAACTCCTTTCCGATAGTCATCCAGCGATAAGGATGCTGTTCATAAGCCATCTCCCTCATTTTGAACCAGATATCACCATAAGGACGGTTGATATAATGTTCCTTGAATTCTTCACAAACCACCTTTCGCTGTACTTCCAGGCTTTTTTTACTGAAAGCCAGGCTGAGCATCCGGTCACTTTCCAGCCAGAAAGCCGTTTCAATATTGGCGGAGGGAAGCTGACAGTAATAATTGGTCAAATCATTGGTGGTATAGGCATTATTCTCACCACCTGCTTTTTGAAGTTCATCGTCGTATTCCGGAATGTTGATACTTCCTCCGAACATCAGGTGTTCAAAAAGATGGGCAAATCCGGTCCTGTTCGGGTCCTCATCCCGCGCACCTACATCATATAAGACATTCACAACTGCCATGGGTGTGCTGTTGTCTTCATGTACCAGCACCCTCAATCCATTGGGCAGGACAAATCTTGAAAATTGAATCATACTGCAAACTTAAACCAAAACGCCTCATTTCTTCTTCTTCAGAATACTACCCACTTTCATAAAAAGCTCTTCCAGATCTCCATCGGCCTGTCTGACCACCAGGAATTTCAGTCGCGCCCCCGTCTGCTGCAACATACTCCTGTAAGCCTGGATATTCCTGCTCATGTTGTTATCCACCGCAATGATGACATCACCTACTTTGAATCCTGACTTTTCAGCCGGTGATCCCGGCATGATATCCGTTACAGTAACCTGACCATCAATGAAATAAAACCCAAGTCCGGTATAGGCATAATCAAATGGTTCACGGAAATGCCGGTTGGGGGTAAGATAAATTTCCCTTCGTTCATAGTTAAAAATCACATTGAACCTGCGAAGCAGGTCATTTCCGATCAGTCCGCCCAGATATGGATAGGAAGTCACATTAAACTCGTCTTCAAAGATAAAAGTGGGTACCCGCCGAAATTTATAGGGCCCTACCCTGAACTCTTTCGTGGTTGTAATTTTCATGAAGGCTTTTCCCCCCAGCCCTTCCGCCTGTGTGGTCCAGAATTTCTTTTTTTTGCTGTACAGACTGCTGTCGCCGATAAAATCTTCGGTCAGCAGGAGAGATAAACCGGCCCCGATATCAAAGAAAAAGCGGGTATTGATCTTTCTTTCCTCTTTCACCCGGTTGGTGGTTACCGGGATGGTTGCCAGGTTGGGGCGAAGCATAAAACCTCCTTTCGGATAGCGGATGGTGCCCGGTGTATAAACAGAGATCCGGTTGGTATCATAATCCAGTTTTACGATGTACCGGGATAAAAAGCTATACCCGATGATACCATCAATATGCTCCCCGTAAACACTTGTGAGAATTTCATAATCATTGATATGAAAATTCAGGCTGTCTACAGTAAGTCCGGGAAAATGAAGGGTATTGTTGTTGGCAAACCTGACTTTTTTTATTCCGGCGATGCCACGGATCGTACGGTCAGAGGCAACAGAAGGGATTTTCAGGCGGGCAACGGTACTGGAATCAAGGGAGATTCCTCCGCTGCCGGTATCCAGGATGAAATTCAGGGAGTCGGGGAATTCATTCAGCTTTGCCCTCAGGGTAACAACCCCGCCACTATACATCCGGAAGCCAAAGCTGGTAATCAATTGCGCCGGCGGCTGGGAAAAATATTCCTGGGCAGTAACTGACAGGCAGGTACAGCAGCAAGCAATCAACAGCAGTTTAGTTAGCAGGTAGCGGCGCACTGGATGAATTTACAATCAATTTGAAACCGATTCTAACCGTCGGTCATAAATTATTTGAACCCATCCAACATTCGCAACCTAATTTTGTTGGTCATAACGGATTAAAATCGCACCATGCAATTAGCAGAACTGTACCGTAAAGCCCTGAATTTTGAGTTTTTGTCGGAAGCCGAAGGTGTATTCCTATTTCACCATGCTCCCCTGGCAGATCTAATGCAGGTGGCGGATACCTTACGTAAAATCCAGGTGCCTCATGGAAAAGTTACCTCGATCATCGACAGGAATATGCACACCACCAATGTTTGTATTGCCAATTGTAAGTTTTGCAATTTTTACCGGATTCCCGGTCATGCGGAAGCTTATATCACCGATCTGGATACCTACAAAGAAAAAATAGAGGAGACCTTTACCTACGGTGGCGAACAGCTCCTGCTGCAAGGTGGCCATCACCCTGAACTGGGACTGGCCTATTATACTGACCTCTTCAAACAGTTAAAGCAGGAATTTCCCCAGCTCAAGCTCCATGCACTGGGGCCACCGGAAGTGGCGCATATCTGCAAACTGGAAAAAAAATCGCACCATGAAGTGCTGAAAGCATTAAAGGAAGCGGGGATGGATTCCCTGCCCGGACCAGGTGCTGAAATCCTGGTGGACAGGGTACGGCGACTGATCAGTAAGGGCAAATGCGGCGCACAGGAATGGCTGGATATTATGCATGAGGCTCACAAACTAAACCTGACCACCTCTGCCACTATGATGTTCGGGCATGTCGAAACCATTGAAGAACGGATGGAGCACCTGGTGAAATTGCGGGAAGTGCAGGCAAAAAAGCCGGATGGCGTTAAAGGATTTATTGCTTTTATTCCCTGGACTTTCCAGGATGTTGATACCTTACTGGCAAGGATCCGGGGTGTACATAACCTGACTACCTCAGAAGAATATATCCGGATGATTGCCCTTAGCCGAATCATGTTGCCGAATGTGAAAAACATCCAGGCCAGCTGGCTCACTGTTGGCAAAGAAGTGGCGCAACTCTGCCTGCAGGCAGGTGCGAATGATTTCGGCAGTATTATGATTGAAGAAAATGTGGTAAGCGCAGCAGGTGCACCCCATCGGTTTACCTATAAAACTATTCAGGCCGCGATCCGCGAAGCCGGATTCGAACCCCAACTCCGTAACCAGCAATATGAATTCCGCGAAATGCCGGAGCAGATACAAGAGCAGGTTATTACATATTAATGTGAGACGTGAGACGTGAGAAGGAAATGGAAGAGGGAGGAAAGGAAGATTCTTCTTTTCACGTCTCACATCTCACATCTCACATCCATTCGGGTACTTTTCCTTATCCATTCGGGCACTTTTATATATCCGTCCAGTCAATCTCAACCACTCCCGCACCACTGTTTGTCGGATCCTAAAATAACTATACAGTATGGGTTATTAATACTGCTATACCTATACACCCTGATTTTGTAGTACTGGTATAGCTATACAGGGTTAAGGTTTGGTACTTCTATAGCTATACACCTAAATTATTAGTACTAAAATAGCTATACAGGCGGAGATTTATTCATAAAAGGCTTTATTTATTAAGATGCTGGGATTGACTTCCCTTTGTTGTACTGCTTAGCTTTCCATTTACGCTCCAGTTTACCAGTTAGCCCATGGGCCTGTATAGGGGTCAGGTTCTCAATGCTACTGTGGGGTCTGCGATTGTTATAGGAGTCAATAGCACTGTCAACTACCTGTTGGGCTTCCGTTGCCGTTGTAAAGGTTTGCTTTAAGTTGTACGTGGCTTTTAAGATTCCATTCAACCGTTCTGCCAAGGCATTTTCATAGGGGTCCCCGTTTTCGGTCATACTGATACCAATGTCGTGCTGCTTCAATGCTGCTATATAGGCATCGCAACAATATTGGATCCCCCGGTCAGAATGATGGATGAGTGTTACTGGCCTCTGGCGAAGCGTACCAATTGCCATTCGTAGGGCTGTAAGAGTGCCTTCTGCTGCCAGGGTTGGGTAAAGACAATGGCCTACCACCAAGCGAGAATACGCATCGGTTACCAGGGATAAAAAACAGAACCCTTCTCCTACCCGTATATAGGTAATATCGCTTACCCATAATTGTTCCGGGCGCACTACTTCCAGCCCTCTGATAATATTGGGGTATTTACGGAAGCGGTGGTTCGCATCTGTGGTGGCAACATAGTGCTTTTTCTGCTGGCACAACAGGTTGTTCTTCCCCCGGATCTCATGCAGCCGATTCCAACCAATTTTAATATCGTAAGCCAGTAGCGTGGGGTTAAGGATCTGGTGTATTTTCCTGGACGATAAACGAGGAATCTCACGTTGTAAATCAAGTAGCAGCTCCACTATGAACTGCTCGTCATTCCAACGTTCCTGCTTATGCCAAAGCATATCATAATACGCATGCCGGGTCTTACCAAACAGCTCACACAGGCGGCCGACGCCCACCCGGGTAAGGGACTGTGTCAATACCTTTACTGTTTGGTGCCAAACTTTTTTCGAATCGGAAAATTATACTGCTGCTCCGCCAGATCAATCATGGTCTCCAAGGCAGTAACTTTTAATTTAAGCTCTGCTAGCTGTTGCTGCAGGGCTTTCTTTTCAGCGTTATCCATGGTAGCTGGTTGTTCTTCAACCCTAACGCTAGTACCAACGGATAGTTGTTGACCCGCAAGCCACCTGCTTAGTGTATACTCTCTAACCTGGTACTTTTTAACGGCTTCAGCCATCGTCAAAATCCCTGTTTCCAGTTCAAAGAGTGCTTGCCGTTTGACGTGCACCGGAATGCGCTGAGCGATCCCTGATAAGGTTTTACCGGTTCCATATTGCACCACCCAGTCCTTTACGGTCTGGCGTCTTACTTTACCATATTTGTCCTGAATTGCTTCAAAAGAAAAGCCTGCTTCCAAATCAGCAACCACCATTTTTTTTAACTCAACGGGTTGTGAACAGGCAGTTCTGCCAGATTTATTCAGTTTAAAGCGCATTGACGGGATTGCCATACAAATCTACATTTTAAACTGTATAGCTATTTAAGGTGCAGACAATCAGAAATACCTGAAATGAAAATTCGCAATTGCATAATGTTATTTTGTTGCCTTGTCACCTCTTGCGCTTATGCCCAATTAGACTCTAATAAAACATTTGAACTTAGTAAGGGTAAATGGAGGATTCCGATAAATAACGTTACTAATATTTCGCTTCCATATAAATATGCTTCAGGTTTTATGTTAAGCTCTATTCCTTTCTATGGAATTGTATTTATTTCAGACAAACCATCTGAAGTTTACAGCGTTGCAGAAGGAAATGTTGCAGCGGTTTTTACAATTGGAGAAATAAAAGCAGTAATAATTAAATACGGAGATTATTATTTAACGTATTCGTAATTGGAGGAATGTTATGTAAATAAAAATGATTTCGTCTATTCAAACAGTAAAATAGGTCGTTTACGTAAAACATATGACGACAAATATGAACTTCAATTTTTAGTTCACTTTAAGTATAAAGAAATTGAATCCATTGAAGACTGGTTCCATCCAGACTTAAAAAAATATTATACGCAAGAGCAGATTCAACTGATGAAAAAAGCTGAAAGCCATCAATAATTCAACCTCACTTCCTCCACATACACTGGTAACCATACCTGCATAGGACTTGCACCCCGGTTATTCCAACTGAAATAGGGAATGGCCGTTACAGTTTGAATCGAGGATTGAACTGTTTTTCTATCCGAACTAATACTAGTTACTGGTGCGGAAAAATTAATCACATTAATTCCTCCTAAAAAATCTGCGCGATACGAAACAGTAAAGAAGGGCTTATCCGGCAGCACAATATTCCAGGCAGCATTATTTTTATCCTTCCCTTCTAAGCAATATACAAGCGGACCATACTGAATTGCCATCCGGTTATTGTTCTGCTTTAGTTCAGGGCGAATTACCACCAGCCTTGGTTCCATGGGCAATTCAATGGTTAGCTTATCCCCTTTTGTCCAGGTACGATTGATTACCGCATATCCATCTACCTGCGTATACTCAACTGGCTTACCATTTACTTCAATCCTTGCTGCCATCGTTTTAGTTTCGGCATATTGATACAAGTCCCCTGGCACGGGCTGGTTCATCCAGCCCGGCAAGCGAAGACGCAGGGAAAAGGCTTTCTTTCGATCAGGTGTTACAATTAGCTGCGTACTTCCTTTCCAGGGATACCCGGTTTCCAGTTGCAACCCTACCCTGGTACCCGCCATCTTCAGGGTTGTTTTGCTGCCCACATAGAGATTTACCCAGATGGCATCTGAAGAAGTCGAATAAATGTAGTTACCCAGCGATGCTACCAGTCGCGCTATGTTTGACGGACAACAAGCTGTTCCAAACCACTCGCTTCGGTTATGCGTACCAGTAGAGGCAAGCGGATTGCCATAGAAAAAACGATCGCCGCTGAGTGATAGACCATCCAGTGCAGCATTGTAAAGGCTGCGCTCCAGAATATCTACATATTTCCCATCACCACTGTGCATGTG
>JAQGFW010002462.1:0-10339 GCA_030463445.1 Euplotes aediculatus
AAATAATCTTTGTAACTTTCTTGATATGAATATTATCTTTTGATTTCTTTAAATTGATTAAACTTTGATTTATCTATTTTAGAATTATTATACGGTATCTGGTGATCAACAATCATTTCCGATTATTAATTTGGAATTGACTTTAGCGATAATGTCTTGATTATATTATCTCCTTTCTGATGATTCAAAACCTTCTTTTACCCAACTTTAATAAGTTAGTTGAAGATGTAAATTTCAGTTTATGTATTAATCCCTCCCAACCTAAAAACTCTCAATAATTTAAAATATTAAAAAATGAGTTAATTTTGTAGTATTTTTATGACCTAACTTGTATTCGCTTTGAGCAGCTTAAAATCTTGCATGAGATTCAAAATAGTTAGAGTCAGGTGGAGAGGAAATGGTAATAAAGCTGTAAAATAAATCAAATGAGCTATTAAGTATTTAGACTTAAATATGCATAAGTAATGCAAATCTGTCGCATAAATAAAACTTAATCCCACATTGCATACTGATTGGCTGCTAATGAAGTATTATAGGTTAATGAAATAGTTAATAGCGAGATAAAGGAAAGAAAGAAGATTGAGGAGATAATACAGAGAGAACGAGAGGAGATGGAAGAACTTGAAAGAAAAAGAATTCTAATTTTTGAAGAAGAGAAGCAAAGGGAAATTGCAAAAATTAAGAAAATGAAAGAAGAGGAAGAAAAGAGAATCAAATTGGAAAAAGATAAAAAATTGGAAAAAACGAAAAAATTTGAGGAAGAAACACCTGAAAGTATGTAAAGAATCGTATTTATTATTTTTATTATTGATCACTTAATTTATAATATTTTATGTGAGCTTATTAAAGAAGGTAATAATATATGTTTGTCTTCAAATTCCATATTAACAATTTAAGCCATATATTAGCAAAATTTATTATTTACACAGTGTAATACAAATTCATTATTACATATCTACAAAGCGTGTTCAATTTTTAAAGAATAAATTTTTAATTTAAAGTATAGATTTTTTAAATAAAATATTTATATTCTTATAATAGAACTAGCAAACTAAATACATTTTAAACTTTGCCTCAAGTCTTTACTATCACCTTAATTGTGTATCTGGTTATGTAGATTTATCTAATCTCAAAACTTTCAATATAGTTATAGTGATTAAGATGCTAAATCAATTTGTGTTACTTTTTTGATAACTAAAATCGATATTATATTAGGCTAATCACACGCCTATTATTCAAAATTATGTAATTTGGATTCAGGTTTAAAATGTGAAGAAAACTACATCTGCTAATGTTTTATTCTAGTTATAATAACTATATTAAGTCCAATAGTACAAGGCTATTAAAAAAAATTTGAATAAAATTTAAACAAACCCTTATCGAAATTGAACTGACTATTCTCGAATACTCATCAGAAGTAATTGTAAACCTAATTTTTTGTAAATAATCAAAATTGATCTATTTGAATCGAATGAGATATTATTGATAATGATATAAAGTAAAATTTAATATAAAAATAAGAATGAATAAGATGTTGAATAAATCTTAGTGCAACTCAAGTATTTATGCCATTATGAAGTCAAAGAATGCATATTTTTAATAGATAAGATAAAAAAATTACTTTATCTTTTTAATTGTTTTCATTCAATTTTCTATTAGTTTTAGTCCATCTTTTGTACTAATCTTCACTATCTTTTCACTTAATCGATCAATAAGTCTATGTTTGAGTACTTAAAACTAGAGTTTTATTTCAAATTATTTAGGTAAATATAGAGTCAAAACAGAGCTATTCAACCTAAATTATCTCGAAATTCAACTCAATTTTTATATTAATGTATGGGGCTTTTGTCAAGCAGCAAAATGATATTCGGTCTTAATAATATAAAACTTCCTTTTTTGTCAATTCATTAGCTTGTTAAAGTATAAGATAAATTCTTTGCTGTTATTATTCTTTTTAAAAATGTGTATAATACCTATCTCATTTACTTGTGATTGTTGCAATCATCAAAAACGATTCAGATATATACATATTTTAAATATTATTAGCTTTGCTTCTATTAGCATCAAGAATAATTTTTTCTTATGGCTATTTAGCAATTTTTCATAAGTATTACAAATATTAGATTTTTGTTTAGCAAGTTATTATATTCAATGCAAAATACTATCTTCTTAAATTGAATTTCATTAGAGTCCTTCTATAAAATCTTTGATAAATTTTCTAATATATTATAAGCTAATTTTAATTACCTGCTGACCCTCAATCTATATACTTTTACTTCAGTTGATAGAGGATTTTACTTTAAATAGTCTTTCAATCAGATTTCTTAGTATTCATTTTAAAACAGTTTATTACTGCCGTTTGAACAACCTTTAATTAAAAATATCAGCAAATTTAAATTCAAAGAGCTATTTTATGAACTATGGATTTATTTCAAATAGCTAATTTATTTTGATACTGAAGAATATGAAATCAGCATTTGATTTAAAATACTAATCTTAGTCTTTTTTCATTAAATATCGAGTATTTTTAATTTCATGGAGTTACTTGTCTATGAACTATACCTTTTCAGTTTTGTTTAATCTTCAGTATCTTTTTAATCAAAAAGTTTATTCTTTAAATAAAATTGATCTGCTTTGTTTTATGATTTGAATTAGAAAAGGATTTTCAAATAAACTATTATTTGTTGTAAAACTTGAATTCTTTTTATATATCCACAATATTTAACTGCTCTTTTTGTTGTAAGATAAAATAATGAGATCCAGTATATTCTCATCTTTAATTAATTCAAAAAAATCTTGATAATTTGAGTCAATTCATCAATCAGCTGAGTTTTCAGATAAACTGGTTTTCATATTTATAAATTAATCATATTTTGTAAAATATTTATTGACAATTATTTTATGGTTAAATTTTATTTTGACAAAATGCACTTTTATTTATTAAAATGTGGATATTATAATTTTTGCTAAAAATATTAATTAGAATAATTAAGCATATATCTTAATTTAAAGAACTTAAATTTAAAATGTTAAATATTATTGATCGTAAAATATTTTGATACTTAGTAAAGTTATTTTGATTAACATGCAAAAGAATTTAATATTAATAAATTTTATTAAAAAAACTACAGAACGCTTTCTAATTAAATGGTATAAACTCGAGTTATTGCTAATAAAATAATGAAGAAAAAGTCTACAATTAATATTAAAAAAATCCTTGCCATAAAGCTTCGCTCAAAGAAAAAGCTTTAAAATGTCCTTATAAATGACTGAGACGTTCTGTTCTCTCAAATCCAAGATGAAAATGCTGAATTTATATGGAGGAGTGATTAATTACAATACTAAAGTTTGTTTCTCTTCGTTTAATTTAAGAATGGTAGTTCGTCAGAGCCATGGATATTAAAATAATTTAAGTTAAAATGATTAGAGGATTAACTACACCTGACATAATAAAGTTTGCTTTAAACTATGTTAAATTTTCTCGATTACTTACCAAAATAAAGGAAGTTCAGAAAACCCAATAGGCAATGGCTATGAACATTGGAAATTTATTTATTTTTTAATTAAATGATAATCAATACATTGTTTTAATAAAAATTTTTGAACTGGGTTGTCAGTTCAATGCAGAAAAGAAAGCAGTATTTACTGAACTCAATTTCATTTAAAGTAAAAGCTTTACCTGAATTTAAAGCTTTTAAGCTATTAAAAAGTGTTTCGAGTAAAACTAAATAAGTATTGCTAATGATTGAATCATTTTAGCTATAATATTTAATCTAGATACTGGTCTATATTAAATAATCCTCAGGTTTTTGGTGCTTACTAAAGAAAATATTCACGAGCTCTTCTTTTGTCAAATTTATAATATTGGCAATTGTTTCAAAGTCAGCTGGATCTTTGTGCTCTTTGTTAGAATGGAGTAAATTTTTTCTTCTTTTATTATTTTTATTATTATCTCAATTTCTTCCTTCATTCAAATTCTCTAATGTAGGCTTTGATTATATGCTCATTATCGATTTGATAAGCTCAATTTCAATATTTATTTATGTTCCTACTGAAGAACAGTCAGCTGAGCTTTTACTTTATTACTTTGTTTAATAGTAATTCAATTAATGACTCCTCTGTATCAGTTTTAAGTTAAAGTTTGTTGTTAAGCATGCTTATAATCCGGTTCACATAGTTGGTAGTAGCGAGTTCTTTAATTATTTTCTGAATATTTCAGCGATTTTCTTTGTATAAATCTAGAGATTTAATCATCTTGATGTATTAACTCCTTTAGTAAACATTTGATTAATCAGTCCTCTAATTGAGGAAATGCTGACTTCAGCATAATCTAAGATATAATCTTCATGTCTCTTTTAATTTGACTTCCTTTACAATATTTAATTTATGTAAATCAGTTGCTTATTATATTTCTTCTTCACATCAATTTATTTTTCATCTTCGAAGATTTTCGAAAGTTTGAAATATCCCAGAGCTGAGATAGAAACTTTATGCACATTTGGATCATCTTCAAGTCTTATATCTTTAAATCTGCAGTCAAGCTTTTGCTTACTTGCAGTGGATTTTCATTTAATTAAAATTATCTCAAGAATCAAGTCTAATAATCATCTGTTGAATTTTGGTTTAATACAAACTTCGTGCCAATAAACCAATTTATAAAATATCAGATAATAGATCTGTCCTCCTAACTTGTTTATTTCTTTGTTTAACTCCTTAATTTACAAATAAATAATTTTCAGTATAAGATTCGAATAATAGTTAGTTTATTTTTAATCTCTATATACTCGATACAGCTCCTTTTATTTTATTTTTAGTATTTATGTGCTCTATTTTCTTGCTCATTTATAATTGTTGAAGAAATCCGATGCTATTTTTATTATAGCCTATTTTGATTATTCGATTAAAATAAAATCACCAAGATTTATAAATTACTCAGAATTCTTATAAATCTTAATTTTGAAGTTTTTTACTATAAGTGTCAAAATTGATTTCAACAATCAGCTTAATTTTTGAGCTAGACAAATTATAAAAACATAAAAAATGGAGAAGAATGAATCAATAAATTATTATTTTTGAACTGGGTCTGAATCACAAAGCTAAGAATCATGTCTACTGGATAATTGAACCCAATTAAACGTTTACTTTTCTTTCACTAGCATAAGCAATCTGAATATAAGATAGGAGCAATAGAAGGAAGCAAAAGCTAATTCAGATTTTAACTATTAAGCTGAAATACTACATCAAAGCGAGTTCATTAAAAGGAATTCAATTATTTAATCAAGATCCTCCAATCTGAATTTTTTTAATTAGAAAAGTGACATATCTAGAGCTACCTATTTTCCTTGAAGAACCATTGCAATTCTGATCAAACATGCTTATGAAATTTTATTAAAAAAGAAATCTTTAACTATTCTAGTCAATATGTAAACTCTTGATTACTTCAACAAGTTCAAACAAATCAAAAGTGTGACAATCAAAATACTATGATAAAGCATTTATATGTAATAGAAGCTCCGGAGTTTTTAAAACTATTCTAAAATTCTTTATATAATTCTTGCAATTTAAATGTGATGAGATAGTGTTATTTTGGTATTCAAAATAAGAAGGATGAATAATTTTGCCAAGTAAAGCAAGAAAATTGAGTCCCAGTTAGATAGAGAAGAACGGAAAAATGAAGATTATTGATTAGAAAAGAAAGGAATCTTTCAACAGCTTACATATTTATATTAAGAATGATAAACAATTCTTTGAAGCTACCAATATTGAGAATCTAGAAAACTTGGAAAATATTGACATCACGCAAAAAAGATGGAGTGAGGAAAAATATGGAAATATTATCAAACATTAGAAATAAAAATGCAAGCCATTTCTTAGTACTACTCTTTAAGTTGGCTTCTATTTGAACTAAAACTTGCTTTGCCAATTTTAAATATTTTCAAATAAATTTATTTGTGTCTGAAGTATATAATTATCAAATGTAACTTAGCTTTATTAGCTAATTTAATTTTTGTGGATCTGGATGAGTGAATGGGGATCAAACGACATGAATTTGTTGTTAATTTCTATTTCGAAAATTTTATTCAAACAAATAAATTGATTTCAATGCTTACCAACGATTTTATTTTACTTTAAAAAACTATTTATTTGTAAATTAGGAGTACACGAAGCAGATGGAATTCTTAATGTTTCTAAGCTCTCTTGGATTTAAACATAGCTATTTATTTACTACAAGGTGCATTCGTGTATTAGCTCAGGCTTCTAAAATAATTATATTTCCTAACTAATATGCATTTCATCCTAAAGTTTAAATAACTGACCTTTTCGTACATTAATGAGATTTTGAACTATTGTCATTAAAATTTTCTCTCATCTTTTTTATTAAACATATTTGTAAAAATAAATATATAGTTACCTCTATTCAAATGATTTAATTTTTTTCTTTCTAAATAAGTTAGAAAATATCAAGAATGATGTTCGAATAATTAAAATAAAATAATTTTGAGAGTCTTAAATTTATTAAAATATTTTTTTAAGCAAAAGTGAAGATTACTTATTTAATTTTTATAGGAGTATTTATAAAGTCTTGAATAAAAGTATTGGAGACTTAATCATTTGCTCTAAAAGTAATTTATTTAGTGTAAAATAAGTTTTAAAAAATATTATTTCTGTTTTTTATAAATTGAATAAAAATTCTCAAACCTTGAATAAATCTAAAATATAATATTTTTTAGGAAAATTTACTGAAAAATCTAATAAAAATTCAAAAATTATGCATCAAGTTTATTTCAATGTAAAAATTCTACTATATTATTTAAAGTATTGTATAACAAAATAATTTGACTCAAGTGTTTATTATTTCAGTTGACTCGCTCCATTTTAATTATTTTGTTTTTAGATAGTTTTACGAAAATTATATTTTTAATAAAATTCATTACTTTTGTTTGATCATTCTTAATAATCAATAATTATTTTTTTATTTGTGTTTTCAATATCAAAATAGTAATTAAAATAAAAGTAATTTATTTTTAATATATGAAACACAAATCAAATAATACTATTTTCAAGCAAATACGTAAATAAAAACAATACTTTTAGATAACGTAATATGCTTTTTTTTATATAAATTCACAATATAGTTATTTCAAGTGATATAAATTTTTTTCCTATTTATTTATCAAATTGAGTACTCATTTTTCAGTTTTAATTTATAAATTTCATAATTTTCATTCAATTTTCAAGACAACTTTTGAAGTTAAATTAGCAAATCAAATTATAATTAAAAATATAGATTTTAATTCATAAATGTTTTCGCTCATAATATTTAGTTTAGAAGTATACTCAGTTTACTGTTGATTTTAAGCAAATATTTATACATTATTATAAAGAATAGTATTAAAATAAGATATGAAATAAATCGCAAATTAGTTGAAAATTTATCAAACTTTAAATTAAACCAAAATTTCTTCTTCTATATTTGTTTAAGCATTTTTAATAATCCGCACAAACATTTATCGATCATCAAAGATAACATCTTCTGTTATTTTGAATAAACACGGTGTGTATAATGCATATGTCCTCAACTTTCAAAATAAACTTATAAAATAATGATAAGATAACAATTCAAACTTTGTTGTTGGTGCTCAGTATTTGATTTATTATAAAATAACATGCAGCAAAATTATAAAAAATAATAGTTTCCTATTAATTTTGGATGTACTTTTTTACAATCGAGCTATTGTTTCAACCCTAACTTACTACAGAACAACTCCAGCTCAGAGACGAACAGTTTTATAGAGATAAATTTGGAACAAATATTAATGCAAATTTCAAGTAAGTTTAATAAATTAGTTTGAATTTTTCTAAAGTAATCATTTTATTAACTCAGATATTGCTGATTATTATTTTTTAATAGTTACTTTTAATTAAGCATTGTTCCGAATTTAAAAATCTTTAATCAATCAGATTTTTAGTTGCAATCACGATTTAAATTTTAAACTAGCAATATTAGGACATAAAGTTGAAAGCATTTACTATTCGTCCTTTATGAACCGGATATTTTAATTTATTTTTTGTGATACACAAAAAGTTTTAAATTTTCTTCTTTAAATTGTCTTTTATTTTGAATTGATTTTATTTAGATATGAATATTATTAGTAATTTGCTTCAAAACCTTGAATAAAATGGCAAAATTGATTCAATTCTTTGTTACCGTTAAGACCTTTTTTCTTTCATTCTATTATTATACAAGTTTAGTCCTTCATCTAATAATACTAATTGGTATTATAAAATAAAAAAATATTTAAATAATTTTTTATTTCAAAACTATGCTATAATATTTTGATACCTCAATATCAAATTCTTTTTTATTTATTTATGACACTCTTGATAAGTTTGAGCAAAAAGAAATTGTAAGTTAAAAGCAGATAATTTTCAATTTTAAGTTACAATTGTATTAGAATTATTAAAAGTAGTTTTTATCATTAATTCTTTAGCTAGTAGTACTTCTCTCAAAATTTTCGCAAATAATTTATCTTCGTAATGAAGGATTTTGATTTTAATTAAATTATTTTAATGCAATCAGATAAAATAATAATTCAGCTGATATTAAACTCGGAAATAAGTATCCTATTATTTAAATTTCTAATAATTATATAAATAAATTGAAAAAGATGAGTCAAACCTCTGTCATTCTTTTCTCTCTCTCTTTCTCTCCATGAGAACCTTGACAATTATGAAAATCTTCCTGGCTTTAGAATATTCATTTTTCAAAAAAAAATTTAAGACTTAAATCTAAATAAGATTTTTGCTTTGATAGTATTCAAATCAATCTACTTTGTAACTTTTAATAATTAGAAAATATATAAGCGATCACAGAAAGAAAAGCTATCATATATATTTTCCTATTATACTGAATCATAGCCTTATTTGTTTGTTTTACCCAAATCTTTTATTTAACGATCAAATTAAATATATACTTGCAATTTCAATTTAAAATAAAAATAAATAAAGGTTTTGGGTTTTATTATTAAAATTAATAAAAATTAATTAAATTTAGATTTATTTTATAAGACATTAAAAAGAAACTTTAAATTATTATTTCTATTTAGTAGCTATTCTTTAATCGAGGATCTTAATAACTTTGATATTGTAAATCTGGAGTTTTACTTTTATAACAACTCCTCAAATATTATAAAATTAATTTCTTTGATGTTTAGTTCATTTCTTATTTTTTTACTTCTTTTAAAATATGATTTATGAAGATTAAAATGTAAATCAAACTTTGTAGATGAAGAACATTGACCTTTTTGCATATATTTCTCTCAGAGTGTTTTCTCTTAAATATTATTTTACTTAACCTTTGTAGAAAAATTTTATATTGTTTGCTTTTTAATATTTTCATTATATTATTCTTGAAATAATTTCAAAAATGCATAAATTTTAACAGTTTAACCAATAAATTTAAACTTATTTTTTAATTGTTTATTTATATGCAACTGGCAAATCTTTTTAGAATAATCAAATTTAAAACTTTTTTGATAAACTATTAATAAATTTAGTTTGCTAATGACTTTTAATAAGCAAATGCTCAATGTTTTTAATTGCTATAAATGAATGAATTTTTAGGTGTTAATTCATTCTGAAAGAACATACTCAAAAATATAAAACCAATATTACTAATCATCTTAAATATTATTAATAACTTGATTTAGAATATAATGGTGTTTTACATTCACTGCAGCTTACGATTTATGAATTATACTCAGTTAAAAAATAAACTTATTATTGCTACAGTTTTAATTTTAAAATTTTGTTTAAGTAAATTTTAAACTAAAGATATACGACAATTGATCTGAATAAAATGAAATGCAAGTCAATTAATGTTCAAGTTAAAATGAATATTATGAAATAATAAATCAAACTAGCGTTTATTTGCAATTAGCGAATTTCATTAGTATATAAAAGCTTTCTTAATATTCTGTTTATATCAGATACATAATGACTAATAATTTTTAGTAAAAGAAAAGTAGGTATATATTTTTTTATTTAAGACATGAAAAGTCAGCTTTTTCATTAAATGGAATAATATTAAGTCAAGCAATTATGTACTACCGTAAAACTCTTTGTTGATGCAGCCCTAATGATCAATATATTTAATTTTTTAAGAGGAGTCAGAGTCTACTGGCATAATTTTTAATAGATTTTTTTAAATAATCAACCGACTTATTATTTCTAATATAAAGAATCAGCAAGAAGAATAGATAAAAAATTAATTTTAAGTTCTTTTAAAACTAATTTAAAATATATGAAACAGTAGTTCATATAATTCTCCTAATTCTCC
>JAQGFW010002584.1:0-15964 GCA_030463445.1 Euplotes aediculatus
TTTTAATATATTATTAATTATATTGATTTAAAATAATTTTAAAATTAACTTTAATTTCATATAAATAAAATATTCTGTTCAAATAAATAATCTCTAAATCCTTTTTATTCTAAAAAAATTATTACTATTAATAAAAATTTAGAGCAATATAGTTTTGAACTTAAATATAATATGAAATTTTATTAATCTGTTTTTAATTTTGACTTTCAATATTCAAATTCTATTTTTTGCTTTAATCGAGTACTTAATAAAAAAACAAATCATGTTAAGATATAACTAAATTTTGATTCACAGTTCAAAACTGAGTTTATTTTAAGACCTGATCATTAAAATTACAATTTATTTTTCGATACTATATTGACTCTTTTAAATCTATAAAAGTGCTGCAAAAATATTTGTAATAATAGCCACTTACTCTCATTTCTGGTTTCAATCCATCAGTGCATAGTTTAAGATATTCATTTTTATCTCTATATGAACAATTGAAGCTACAAATAGCTAGAAGAATAGTAATAGGCACAATCAGCAAAGAATATGTGGATATTAAATACTCAAATGAAGCAGCCAAAAGCATACCTGTCAACAACTATCTTGAACTGAGTGCTCTCCAGTAGTTCGTTGCTTTCTGATTCCAGTTCGATATCAAAATAATATCTATTTAAAGGACTGCCTATTTTTAATGTCCGGTCAACTTTTCAAAAGTAAATATTATCCAACTTTTTCCCTGCAATCATTGCAAATCAAATTTTAGAATGCTGTTTATAAAACCTAATTTTTGTAACATAGTTGTGAGGCGGAATGAGATGGAAGTGATCAAAGAGAGCAAGCTGCAAGTTCCCGGTGATGAGATTTAAATTAGTCTATAACCAATATTAGCTGGTGTATTTTATTGCAACTAACTATAGGTTCAGCTTCAAATCCATTTAATGCATTATTTTTATTGAGCGAATGGAGGTTGCAACTCAAAATTAGTTAACTAGAGATGAGATAATAGATTTTTTATTATAAATCTGAGACCAATTGCTATCAAAATATTCATGGAAATTGAATACCTTCAATGAGTATTCAAGCAATGAAGTGGAAGACGGAGATAGAATAATAAGTGATTAAAATTCAGGAGCATTTACATCAAAGAAAGTAAAATTGATATGATAAGAAAACTAATTTATAACAATAAAAAGAATATATATACTCTGCAAAATGGATTATTTTTTTAAAATAAATATTTGTAACATCACTAAAGCAGTATACAGAATGGACTAATTTCAGAAATTAAAAATCTAATATTAAAAGCTTCACCATTACATCTTCACTTTTGATAAATGAAGAGTTTCATTTACTCCTTCATGTCATCTAAAAAGTGAAGAAGTAATTATGAAACTTTTAAATCAGCAGAGCTAAGAGATTAATGAATATCAAATAGATAACCGAAATTTACTTAGGATTAGTTAATAGAAAAAGAGTGAATACAGAGAATATACTCAATATTATTAAACCTTGCAATTTATTAATTACGAATAAAAGCAATTTACATATAATTAAGTTTTTATTTTTTCATATAAATATTATGAATTATTTGTGAAGGAAAGTGAAAATATTTCTTTCTAGATTTATTATACCTAAACTTGAAGGAGAAAGAGCAATACTTTAATATTAAAAAACTAATTTCTTAATAGTTTAAATTGATGAATGAAGTTTAAAAACTTCATCTATTTCCTTATATATTAATAAAAATTGAGGAACCTGTTGATAAAATAATTTTAAAAACAATAAGTCGATTTAATTTAATTAAAGCTTATTTGGATATATATTGGATTACTCTAAAAATAAATACTTCAATAAAGGAAACTATATATTAAGCATATTTTAGCTTTTGATTAAGAAATTGTAATTCACAGTAAATAAAGAATAAAAGTAACATGAAGTGTGTTTTATAATGGATAATAAAAATTTTATTTAAATGAAAAAGTAATTAGCTTTATCAAATAAAATAATTTAGTCTTTTTACATATTTCCAACATATATTTTAAGCTGAACGGAGTATAAAATATGTTTGGAGGATGAAAAAAATTCATTAGAGATCAAAACTGATTAAATAGATAAGCCTTTATAAATATTATACAAGATTTTCAAAGTCGTTAAATACTCAGAAATAAAAATTAGGAAAGCCTAATTATTTTCAGATTTAAGAAAAGTTTGAAAGTTTCTTTCCTTCTTGATCAAACTTGATCTAGAATGAAAGTTTCATTAATTAACTGTAAAAATTCTATTTACGAAATTGATATATTTTACTTTTAGTAAATGAAAGTTTCTGTCAATATCATATTAAAAAACAAAAAAAATCAGAGTCATAAAAAACTTTAAACTTCGTATATACAGACATGAACATAAATATGGCATGTCTTTGTGTACTCAGATGACATATTAAGAGTCTCATTCGTAGTATAAGTAGAAACATGTTATATTAGTGAAGATCAGATATACAGGTTTGTTTTCTCTTTGTCCTTCTTTAATTTTACAGACTCTAGAACTAAAACATTAAAACTTTTATTTCTTATTGATACTTTTTGCATAAAAAGAAAACTTGCTTCTTATTTAGAATTAGATTCAAAGCGAAATATGCATAAGAGCAAAATCAATATATTTATAAATTTACTTGCTTTTAAAACTACAAAATATAGAAATTCTAAAGCATTTATACTCATTGATTTTATAGTTCCAGCGATTCATAAAATCTATTAATTACCTGACCGTTATCACCATGACTTTTCTGGAATCTCAATTCGTGTTTTAAGTAATACTTTGATCCAACTCTTAATATGAATTTTCTATATGATGATAATTTAGACCGACAATCGAAGATATTATTCAATATAGTTCATTTTATTTTCTACAAATATATATTCTTGGAATATTATTTGGGTAAAATAATATTGTGTCCAAACTAAATAATGATACATAATTTCTGATTTTAACAATAATGTAAAAAATTGACATATAAAAAGATTTATGATTACCTATACTTAAATAATAATTAAAAACAACTGAAACTACGCAAACAATCTATATTCAATTAAATAATCATAGCCATTACAATTTAAAATTAAAATCTATCAAAATCTAATTTAAATTTTAGTTTATTTTTAAATATTGCTTACTTGTCTTCTCTTATTTCATGTGGATTTGGAAATTGATTCTTTTTTGCAATTTGAACTATTAATTAAAATATAAGTATTGTACTGAATACTAAAATGAGTAATATTTAATAATGGTAATAGTTAGTACTAAAATAACAATTCAATAAGTCAAAAGTAATCAATATATTATCTGTCACCTTTAATCGTATCGCTATTTTTAACTGATGTCAATGCAAGTCAATATCGTTCACTTCCATCATCTGTATCACGGTATCTCCCTGACCCCCGTGTTAAGTAATATCTGGTATTGTTTAAATAAGTAAAGAGTGTGTATTCTGTGTGAGTGTCAACGGGCTTGCTAAAATTCAGATCAGTTTTCTCTCCAAAATACAGAACAATTGGATTATCAATACTTTTACGTTCACTTATTTCTAAGTTAAGAAGCTCATCTCTATTAATTGAATATATCTCTTTAATATCATCATATGCTAATGCTCAACTGTCAGTTGTCCAGTATAAAATAAAAGGGAGATTGGGTTTGAATATGTGGGTCAGGGAGTGTCTGCCAAAAGAATACCTGGCCTCTTGCTCCGACACCATCTCAGAGTACTTTTCTTTCGCCAATTCTTTATAGCTTTCATCATTCGAGAAATAATAGATATTATATGAAAGGTCTTTGGTAGATTGACTTTGTCCAGAAGGTCTTATTTCAAAATTATGTCTCCATGAATTTGCTGGATCGTATGTTGTGTGCCATGAACTATAAGGTAATAATAGCAGGAAGTTTGGGATCGAGTAGGATGGTAATTGGAAGCAACACTAATTTTAAATACATGTTTATTTTAGCAAGCAGTTTAATAACTTATCTCTAATGCTATCTAATTATCAAAGATGAAATTTAGCAAAATTATAAGTAGGATAACTAGTAAATGTCTAACAAAATAAATATTCTTGTTAAATAAGATAATATATAAATTAAGTTATTGCTTTGGGTATTTGAAAAATTAGAAATAATATTTAGGTATTGATTTTAATAAAATATTTTTAAGATAATTATTTTGTAAAAAGCTCAGATACTTACTAATTATTATTTGTGCATTTATAATAATTTTCTGCATATTTATTTACGTTAAAACTTTTACATTAGTCTTATGTAATAGAAAAATATTTAAATTTATTTTCAATTCTTTGGGAACATGATACATTTCTATTTTCAGAGTGACGGTAATTTATTATAAATTTGAGTGCAGATATTTTTAATGAATTATTAATAAATTAGTATAAGATATAAAATATTAACATTTTATTAAAATAAATTTTATTATGGTTTGATTAACTGACTTCATAATTAAAAAATACACCTTTCTATATATTAACAGTTCATCATATGTTTTAACAAAAATATAACAAATAGATCAACAATTTTAATATAAATAATTTAAAGAAAATGCTTTTAAGTAAACTGATTTTGTAAATAAAATAAAGGAAGATTGATTATAGTTATAAATCAAAGCTCTTAGTTAATACAGTGATTAGTTTTGTTTAATTTTAATTTTCAAACATTTGATTACATCAAACTTTATTGTTAGAAAATAGCAATAATATGTAATTAGTATTTATTCTAAAACAAAGTCTTTTATTATTTTTTAAGAACTAATATTTCAAGAAAAATAAAATATTTATATTTACATTTAATGCTATTTATTAAAAAAATAATTCTTTAATTTTATTATTTAAAATAATTATTAAAATTTATAATAACTTATTAATTTTGAGTATTTATTTCTTATTAATTAAAATATTCGTAAGATTATTGTTAGCAAATTGAACTTAAAGTACATCCTAATATTTAATTTAATTTTAATATAAGTATTGTCGAACTTATTTGTCAACCTTACTTTTGAGTCAATGATAGTTATAAAACTAATGTTTTTTTGCTATAAAGCTGATTGATTAAATAAATTAATTGAGAAATCGATTATTCTGACGATATCACACACAGAATCTGCTCATAATTAAGTAAAAATTAAACTTAGTTCATTAGAACTAAAAATCTATTCAATGATCGTTTAAACTATAGATAAAAGAGCAGATATTGAAAGAAAGATATATAGATAAAATTAATTATTATAAGTGATTAAATGTAAATTTTTTATTTGAAAAATGCAAAAAGATTCTCCTAACTCTGATCTAAATTAGGAATTCAGCTATAATAACTTCAGCTCAAAGAATTAATTAAACCCTAGTTTAGTAGTAGATGTCAGTGAGATAAGTATTTGAATATCGAAGATACATGAACAATTATAATCTGTGGATCTGCTTTATAAAATTTCAGATCGTACTCTTATATCCATAACAAATATATTATGTACTTACTACACGAAGTCAAGATCTGTATGCAGGTAGTATTGTTTTTGTTGGATGTTTTGATCGGTGCTCTATATCAAAAATGAAATTGATACTGCATCAACTATGCGAGCTTAATTAATAAATACTCTACAGTTTCAAATGTAAAGTGTTTATTTATCAGCAATATTCATTTATTTAGATTTTAATGGAAACTTTTAAATTTTTAAAATTTATCTTTGTCAAGCCAATAAAAATAATAGATATAAATTATATATATAAATATTGTTGCATAATTTATTAGTATAATGAGTCCAATCATTTTTGAATAGCTGTGCATTAAAGTTTTGAAGTTTGTACAAATATACTATCTATTTTTTGAGTGTAATGATATTTAGCTTAAAAGATATGTTTATAATGAACTAAAAATAAGAAAATATTTTCAAGTTAAGGCTTAAATTAGTAAGCGATAAAAGCTATATAATATTGCTGTAGCTTGTTTATTAATTAATATTGAGTTAACAAGAAATTTAATTAAAAAAAAATTAATCAAATACTTTAAAAGAAAATAAAAATTATGTATGAGAAGGATAAACTATTTTTTAATTTTTAAGATACAATTAAAAAACAATAATCTTAAATGATCTTATTTTTAGTTTCTCTTATTTAAAAAAAATTTAGAATATCACTTATTACAATCGAAGAGACAAAAAAATTAAAATTTCTTATTAATCTGATCTTAAAATGTTTTATCTCACTTCTAAAATCTCAATAATAAATTTAATAGAGGTGTTTGAACCATATATTCACATTTGAAACTTAAGCCCAACAAAGAGATGCTTTTGAATACGTTGAATTAATGAGAAAAGTATAGTTTATTTAATATTAAACATCTCAAACATTTTCAGAATTTAAATTTTAAATGTGGAGTATTCCGTTTATAGAGATAATATTAAAGAATGAGTTACTATTCTAGCTTAATTACTGTTAAATATTATATTTTCAACGAGATGTGCTACATTTTAACTTTTAAAAATGTTAATAAGGGAGAAATATGATTCATTATTTTGCGTAACTACTTTTATCTCAAATAATTTTATTCGTGATTTCTTTTTTAAAATATTGTATTATTTTTAAAGCGATATATTTTTAATGAGTTTTATTTATACATATGAAATTCTCGTAATCACAAAATGTAATAGTTTAGTTAGAATTACTAGTGTATTTCTTTTTGTATATTAAAGAAAGTATAATTATCGTGTTAGCATTCTTATACAGTAATTTAAGGGAGACACTAACTTGCTTCTTATATTAAAATATTGACTAAAAAACTTAATGTCTCAAATTTCAAAAATCCATAATCATTCATAAAATTGAATATGAATTCATCTCAAAATCATTATAAGTAGATTTATTAAAATATTGACTACACTGCTCACAATAATAAACAATATAGTTTACTCTGAAATTTATCTCTAACTTAGAAATTGAGAGAAACAATTATTGACTCTAAATTTAATTTTATTTATTATGATAGATTTTAACGTCTTTATAAATAATAAGAAAGATGAGACTATTCTAAAAAATGTATATTGAAATATTTCACACATATATTGATAAGATGAAACATATATCAAATATAACTGTAAAGTCATATTCAAGGATAATAAATTTTTTCTCACTTTAAGTTTATCATTATGATACTAATAATATGTAATATCAATTTTATCTCAAAAGAATCCAATAATCTTAACTAATTTATTTAAAGAGAACTTCATTAAAATATTATAATTGCATTAATACATTTTTGAAGCAAGCATATAGAAGCTATTACTCTATTTTAATACCTCAATCTTTCTTCATAAATAAGAAGAAAACAAACTAATGATTTCCTTGATTGTTCGAAGTAACGAATACATGAATCTAACCGAAAAATATAACCATTATTTGAAAACTCAAACCAACTAATTTAACTTTTTAAATTGTATAAATCCTGAAGCCTTTGTACTATTAGCGTTTGATATAGTAGCTGAACACAAAATATTTATTTTAGTTGAAGAAAGAAGAACTATCAAATTTAACCAAAACCTTTTAAAATATCTTGTGTTTCTTATAAATTACAAGCTAAGAAATTAAAATGAATCAACTTACAGCTCTAGATTCATAAGGATAATTTAATATTCAGTGAGTCTCTTATAATCTCAATTTTCATCGACACTAATATAAACAAAGATAGTTTGTTTGTAAAAAATATTAATATTCTGGTCCGTAATCGAAACTTTAGCTAATGTGATTATTAGAATCAAACACTTCGGATACATCTTTATCTGCGCGTACATTAAAAATGCTTATTATAATTAAGAAATTGAGTTAGTTTAGATTCAATAATGAACAAGCAAATTTAATTGAAAATAGCATAATTGGATTTAATTGCAGAGAAGAAAACTAGGTGCTCATCAAAAAATTAGAATCAATTAATGTGAAATTGTAAATATTAAAGAATTAATCAAATCATTAATAGAAAAATTATGTTTCATTGACTTTTGCAATTTGGAGAAGTACCTTTCTGATTGCAAAATCGAAATCCTAACGAGAACCTTGTATTTGGTTAAAACTAATTTATCATATATTGATAAATTAAAATAATCTAAGTTTAAAGCAATTAGCATGTATATATTAAGCCTCCTATAAACTCTTTACAAAATAGGTATCAAGAAAACAAGATATACTTTAAGGAATCCAGCTAAAATAATACAAGATAATTAATTCATGATAATAAAGTTAAAATATTGATTTTAAAATTTTATTGAAGTTATTGATTACCCAATTAGTGATGCTAGCTTTCAAATTAATAAATCAAAATTTACAATCAACTTTAGTTGCAATTTAATTAAAATTAAAAATATCTAAGTTAAAAAAGTTACAACCAAAATTCTTTAGCATTTATTTAAATAGAAAGCATTAAGAAAAATTTTTATTCAGAAATGTGTATGGAGTTATAGTTAGTAATTTTATTATTAATATAGATAAAACTTCAATTAATCAATATATTATAACTAACTATTCAATGAATGAAAAAGAAAAATCAAAAGAGGTTATAAATACTTTATTTTCAGGAAAATTAAATCTGATTTCTTGTATTTGTTTCTCATAAATAATTGATGAGGTTTATTATAAATAGAATAATTAATTGATTCAAAATTTGATTTATTTTTGTTATGTTTATAAATACTATCCGAAAATAAGAGTTTTTAATATAAAATTATCTTATAGTTTTACATAATTTAATACATACTTGAAACACTAAAAAGTAAGCTAAATTTAACTATTATTTTTTTACTCACCAATTCATGTCCTTTGAAATCTTAAAAAGAAACTAAAAATAAATTAATTGAACTAATATTTGATAAAATAAAATAGAAAACATTTCTTCAATTATCAAAAATTTAAAACAATAAAATCAAATGAAATCTTCGAGTTGCTTAACATAATGTATTCATTGTTATAAAATTGAATTTATAGTTTATCATTAATTTTTGTTTATTAAAAATTAAATTTTGTATTAAAGCTCATCATTTCATACAATTTATTTAGTCTCTATAATAATTTTGTTGTTAAATGCTAATAATAAAGCGAGCAATCTTTTTGATTTATCTTCACAATTATTTTTTATTATTTAAATTTACTTTAAAATTAGCCATTTAAAAATTATTTGCATTAAATTGACTAATTCTAAACTTATTTATTCAAATACATTTGCTACAATACTCTTCTAAATTAGCAGCATCAAATTAAAACTTAAAATTCATTTTCTGAGAACTAATAAGGCTCTGGTCATTCAGAACAGACATTCTTATTTTAAGAGTGTCAAAAATTAAATAGATTAGTAATAGATTTTAATTAAATTACCGTAATATCCTTTATCATTTTTCCCAATTTGTGAAGAGAAAATGATAACAGCCATTAAAAAAATTCAGAAGGGGAAATGACAAAGGGAAAAAACGACAGAGAGGATTACAGTAATTTTTATTTTATTTTAATGGTTCAAAATTTTCTTTAAAAAATTTTAATCAAATTATATTTCAATTTATCAAAATTAAAACAGTTTGAAAGGAAGTAGATCAAAGTATTTATTAATGATAAAAATAAAACTATATGTTTACCACATATTCATTTACTTTCTCGATGCGTTTTAACATAAACAAATAAACATTGGAAAACTCATAAAGCTTTGTAATTTAATTCAGATTAAGTAAAACTTCTTTTTTAATTAATATCAAACTATTTATAATCAAAAGCATCTTAAAGCTGAGATAAAAACGTGATAAATTAAATTTTTTTGGTATTATAAAATAACATTTACTTCCTAAACTAATCAAAACAATAATAAAATTGATTTGATAATTTAAAAAAAATACAGTAAAGAATTTTAAGAGATAATTTAGATAAAATTATTTTTATTAATCCACTATTATTAAAAATATATTTAGAAATAATTGTTTTTAATATAAACTTTTATACATTTTATTAATTAAATCTTAAAAATTATTTACCTAAAATAATTGTATTAATAAAACTAATGCTAACATTTAAAATTTGTTGTATTCAAATTGTAAACAACAGTCTAACCATCTAAACTCACAAGAATTAAATTTAGTTGAATGTAT
The DNA here is from genome assembly GCA_030463445.1 of Euplotes aediculatus. NCBI lineage: Eukaryota > Ciliophora > Spirotrichea > Euplotida > Euplotidae > Euplotes > Euplotes aediculatus. Next base: position 10,151 of record JAQGFW010002584.1, read on the forward strand.
TTTGAGATATTGCTTACATCTCCATAGCATTTCAAGGTTATGCTAATCTCATCATAGTAATTTAAGTCTTTATTCTGTAATAACTGAAATTCTTCCTCTTCCATCTTTTGTTCATCTTCTTTATGATCTTCCATATTTCTTTCATATATCTCTTTAGCATCCAATTCTCCTGCTATATCTCCATAATCATAGGCAGGAATGTATTGAGAAGGAGGCTCTGATAAATCTTGTTCCAAATCGTGCTCAGTTATTTCCCCTCTAGAATCGCTGCTGTCATCATTTTGACTTTGGGTGTTAGTACTTGATGGTTGATTTCACTAAGCAGAGGTGATTGAACAATTGCTTACTTCAGCTTCGCTATCGCTGGAACTTTGTTCTTGGGAGTCTGTAGATGAATTGTCTTGATTTTGGTCTCTATCACCATTTTAGTAAATATATAATCGAACATTTTGTGACTGTCGAAATGGAGTGTTTAGTTAAACAAGGATATGTAAATAAATATCAAATTATAGGTGTTGGGTATAGTTCGAAGAAGGAAATTCAAGAATTTAATGAGAAAATCAATAAATTACTAAATCAAATTCAAAAAAAATTGGAGTTAAATCGATTAATAAAGTTGGAAAGAAAGTATAAATTATTCATTTGTATTATTCAGTAATACTCGTACTTTAAAATGATTGATATATGATAGTCTACCAAATTTGATGGAATCGAAATTTTTGTATAAATTAAAGAGATCGATCTTGAATTTGGAGGTCAAGTAATGACAGCACTTAATCATTTGAAGATAAAGCCAGTTTAAATAAACTTTAAAATATAAATATATTAAATTATGAAAAATGAAAATTATATCTAAAATTCAAATAAAATAGATTCTGTGGGAGAATTATCCGAGTCTACGATAAAATATTCCAAATATTAAAAATAGACATAATAGTGAGTGGATCAAATTAAATGATGTAAGCTGGTGTAGATCTATTGAAGACGAATAGTTGAGCATTAAAGATCATTTTGTATCATTAGTGTGCATCGATATTTTATTGAAGATTTGATTAAATGAAAAGTTGAAGATATGATCAATCAGATAAGAAATAGGATTCTATTAAATGCTATTCATGTTTTAATTCAAAACTATATATATGATTTAGTATATATAACTTTTTTAGATTTAAATCTAGTGACAAAATAAATATAACATCAAAAACAATTATAATATCATCAAAATATAATAGTTAGTTTGATTTAAAGAAAACATGAATCATAAAATAATTTAATTGCTAATAAAAGTTTTGATTAAATCATTGCTTCTTTATCATTTATACTAAAAAGAAAAGGATATTCATTGTTATCAATAACTCTTAGTAAGCATAGCTTTGAAATTTTATTTTGATTCACGAAAATTTTAGCTCTTTTCTTCGAATTTGTTAATTTTGGCTTTTAAATCAGAAATCAATTTATCTTTCTTGTTACTTATATCTTTTAATTGATAAACGTATTCATATTATTCTTCCTCAATTTTAAAGTGCTTATTTTTTCTTGAACTATTAAAAGGCTATGAAATGTGCAATTTCCTCTATGAGTTTTTAAGTAATATGATTTATTGACACAGTTTCAGAATTCTGGAATAATTAATAAATTTTATTTTTACCTCAACTTACATTTTAATTTTTTATTACTCTTTATTATGTTTCAGTATTGATTTCTTTACATAAGATTTACAATATTTAATCAATAAAGTGGTAATTAGTGATTAAATAAGAACAAAGTTTATTTATATTTCAAATCTAGACCAAGTTAAGTAACTAATAAGCGTTCTTAAATTCAAAAAAATATGAATATCAGCCTTGCTTTTAAAAAGTTAATGATATTATTTACCCTCAATCTTGAAATATGTTGAACTTAATTAAAGTTCAGTTGATTGCTCTTAACGAGTTATTTTTAATTGGTGTTTTTTCTATTTACTTCTCCTTATTTATATCATAGTCGAGATATATATGGTTTGCTTTCTGTAATAGGGAGGATATAATAAAGTCAAGCTGCAGTATTCTGTATCCTTTTTTCTTGCTCAATACCATCAGTTTTAATATGAAATTGCTGTTCGAAAAGAACTTTACTAATATAAATGACATTACGTAGAAGGTGCAAACATATCTGAATTCCTTGAAATTTAAATTAATTAGAGTTCAAATAAGAGATCGTAATAAATATAATGATGTAAAAATAATTAAGTAATTGATATTAAAATAGATCTTTCAGAATACTTAATAAAACTAAAAAAAAAATTAAAAGCTGATACAAGAGATTCAGTTGATTTTCAAGAAATGAAAAATGAAAAGAATAAGTAAAAAATAAATATATTCTGAATTTCGTGTCAGCAATAACTCAGTACTTCATATTCTGAAGATTATTGAGAGAATGTTTAATTTTAACAAAGAATACAAAAATAATAATTTCAAAAGATGCTAAAAATTTAGGAAATGATATGTTCTCTTGATTGAGCTTCACTCGAGAAATAAATTTAATTGCTAACGAACTTTATGCTGAAAAAGACTCACATGGTAATGACTAATTTTGGATCTCTAATTTCAATGAATCTAATAGAAAATCAAAAAATTTTTATATAAAATGAAGCAGTTGCAAACATATATAGTAGGTTGCTTGACGAATTACGCATTTTAGTTTATCATATTTGTGATTTTATTTAAATTATTTTGATTAAATTATTTAGCAATAATACTAAAGTTCAATTCCCTCTATTTTCAAAAAATTTACAAAGTAAAATTGACTTCATTGCCAAATTTCGATTTAAGACATTTACACTCACTTTTGAACTATATAAATAAATTTTGGATTTACAAGGGATGAAACCAAAAATCAGAATTTGTAATTAAACTCATTAGTCTAGTTGAGAATAAAGGTTCTCTCACATTAGAATTTAATAATGCTGTTCTTACGGTGATTCTTTATATTCTTCATCATAATTATTTATGTTGGTTGATAATAGTCTTGATTCTGATGTTCTAATTTTGCCACTATCTTTTTCATTAGATTGGTTGTTTTCTGATGATGTAGCTATACGATGTTAAATATTTGATATTGAGGGATAGAGCATTAAAACTATTGGACTCAATTTTAAATTTCAGATTTATCTGTAAGTTTGAGCAAATCACAATAATTACGTTTCAATAATTCTCATAATGTTCTAAAAGTTTGTAATTTATTATACATTTAGACTGTAATTGAAGAATTTAATTAAGAAAATAATCAATTGTATTTTCAAAATTAAAACATTTTATGCTTCACTAATAACAGCAAAACTAAAATGTAAAAAACTCAATATATTTAATTAGGTCTATAGATTTTGATAAACTAAAACAACTAATAATATAAAAATGATATATTGTAAATAAATATAAAGCATTAGGCATGATAATAGGAATTCTTGTTAAATTTTTTATTTAAATATTTTAACTCGACTCTTTTTTTATTTCAAAATTACCGATCTTTTATTATCGAATTAATTCAAAGTAAAGACTAAGTTATTTTTGAAATATAGAAATTATTTGTTTAAAATGTTTTGAGGTTATCAGTTTAAAGTATAAATTTCAACCATTCAAATTTAAAGCCTTGATATTTTCTTGAGAGAAGAATATATTTATGCCCTTGTATGAAATAAATTTAATGAATAATCCTTAATTATTTAAATAAGTGTTTCTCGATAACGATACTAAATCTATATTTGAGTTGCAGACTCAAATACCATTCGAATATAAGTTAATTAATTAAAGTTTTCTTAAACTCAATAATTTAAGTAAATTCTCAGCATCATAAATTTAAATATTTCTTGCACAAATCAACGCTGAGAATTGTAAATCAAAATAGCATATCTTAATCTTTGATCATCACTTTTTATCAAGTACTATTGAAATAAAAATGATTTAATTTGTCTGGACTTTAAAATTTTCTTTTAAATTACATCTTAAATCATTCCAGTTTTTGTTAAGCCAACTCAGAATAAACTGTATTGCAAGTAAAAAACGCATTATTTAGTTCTTTAATTTTAATTAAATTAAATTTTTAATTAAATTTCTGTATTTTCGTATTATTTATGAGCAAATTTTGATTTATGAAAATTCGACTGAGTATTTGTTTTGCCATGTGAGTTTGATTAAACTCGGCCGCTTTTAGGAGAGGAAAAATAACAGTGTTTGCTGTAAATGAAGTTCGCATAAAGCTAATTAATACTCCATTTATTAAATCAAATAGAGAAGTTTAACTTCAGAAATTTTGTAACTTAAATAGAGAGTTGATATAAAAAATCTTAACAAAATTATTTAATCGATGTTTTAATCAATTAGATCCAATTAATGAACTCTGTTCTTATTTAAAAACAGAACTGAATCAATTAGCTTTAAAATCGAAGTAACTATAAATCTTTAAGTATTATAGCTAAACTTTAAATTTGAAAAAATAGGTAAAAATTTTGTTTATCCATAATTTATACTGAGAAAATATTAGTGAAAATGAGACATAATGACTATAAATGATAATAAGAGATTGTAATAAACTCAAAACCTTAATAGCTAAAGGGTTAATGATAAGAAAGTTATTCATATTGGTTGAATAAGGGATCTTTGAAGCAGTAAATTATTAGATTTATCTATGAAGAATTTCATACTCGTAAAATTTTCTCACTTTTATGTATGTCAATGTGCTTGCAAAGTTTTGAGAGAAAAATAAAACTCTATTTTTACATTAGCTTTAGAGATAAAACTTTTAATAATGCATGCAGTTTAAGATTTGAAATTTGATATAATTGTGTCTTTGGTAATAAGATAACTTCAGCATTTGATTCAAAATAACAAAGGTCCAGAGCTATTCATATCATTTTACTATTTTATCATAAGGAATTATAAACCATAATAAAAGGATTTATTAATTTGATCAAAAGTCGAACTTTAAGCAAATGCCAAATTTTTTAAGCAATAGTGGCGATTGAATTTTAAAAGTTTAATTGATTGTATTTGATATAAACTTAGTAAATCTGCAGAATATTCATCAATATTATTAATTGATTCTTTAGAATATTACCTCTTGGATTATGATTGGAAATTGAAAGAGATCACTTTTATTATTTTCAACCTTACTATCTAAACCTACCACCAATTTAATATGTGATTTGATTCAGCTTTAGATCTTATTTTACCATTGATTAACTTAAAGTAAAAATAAGAGTTAGATTAACTATTTCAAGTCGAGAAAACAGATCTCTAGCTCTTGTCACTATATTATATGAGGCTTAACTAATTTGCTGTTATCTTACAACTAAAAATTAAGTATTTTAGTAACTCAAAAGAGGAGACTAGTCTTTATTGCAGAAATAATTGCTTTGTAGATTGTAGTAAATGAAAATGAATAGTAATTTTCAAATCTAACAGTCAATTTTGAACAAAAGGACAAGAAAATCATAAATTTCATTGTCTTTGAAGAGAATAAGCATGTTTTTAACGAATAAATTATCACTTAATTATCTTTAAGCTTAATAAATGTAAGCACTTAATTTAAAACTAAATCCTAAAATATGTAAATTAGTGAATTTTTTGAAGACCATACTCTATACCTATTTTTGTGCTTAACTTTAGACTAAATTATTTTGAGAATTATCATATAAGTAATGCTAATCAAAATAATTATGATTAAAATAAAATGAAATCAGCCTAAATATACTAAGATTAGGTTAAATTATTAACTGGCAATCTTACAGATCCCGAAAATGATATCTGTTCAACCTATTCCAACTGGATTGTTCTTTCT